>JANVCH010041549.1:0-11343 GCA_025505405.1 Epizoanthus rinbou
TATCCCTTTTCATAACAACGTCGTCCACCCGACAACGGAGATTCAATTCTTTATACACATTAATCAGGTCTAGCGATTGTCATGATCAGTCTTCGGATAATGTTTCCTTTTCTCCTAACAAACAACAATTTGTGAAAGGATCACATATTAAATTAAACTGGTTGATCAATTGGTTACCATTGAGACATCAACAAGAAGGGATATGGTTTATTTTTCACACTATAAATCTATGTTATTCATTTATTCAGTTAAAATGCACCATTGACCGTTAAATAATTCAGATAAAACTTCTTATATTAATATCCGGGTTTTTTTATCGAATGTTATCGGATTTTATCGGATGTTATCGGGTTTTGTCAGATTTTATCGGATTAAATAATGGAATAATATTATTGCCGTTTCATAAATCAGTGAATCTACGCAACAGTATCACACGAGACCAAAACGCCAACACTAACGCCAGTGAATCTATTCCTTATATGAAAACATGCTGGTGATATACCTTACATGTAGTTTTTGAAGCTTGTCCTGTGTCCAGAAGACGGTTCAAGACAGACGCTAAATCCCATTCATGGAAGAAGTTTCAAGCTGTGCAGAGCAGACCTTAAATGTTCTGGAAAGCATTTCATCGAAAACAACGAAAGTTAGGCCCTTCATTGTCAACTGAGTCAGCGACGGGTTGCATTCCTAGCCTTCATAGAGAGAATGGGGATTGTCGTAAATGGAGCCGCACTAACAAACTAATAAACCATTTGGAATGATTAAGGAACAGAAAATAGTTATCTCTGTTAATAATTCTTTATTTTTTGCGTATCGAATATCAGAACTATAGAAGAAACGAAACGAGAAAAAGAAAAACAAACAAGCAAAAATTGAGAACAATTCAAGCACGGGTTGGTAACTTAAGAGAACGACTCTGATGAAGTAAAGTAATGGTTTGAAATTTCTCTAAATTAGAAACTACAAACTTGAAATACATGCATATTGTCCAATTGATCGGATAGATATTTGGAATGAATATATTTGCCACATGACAGGAATGAAGCACTAAGCCAGGTTTAAAGTTATGATGAATGAAACAGTTTGAAATGCTAAATATTATTTCGTGTTGTACACCTGCAAACGCACACTTTAATTCACTGTGATCTGTCTGTCACATAGAGGATCTTACATGGCTGTGCGAAGATACGGCTTTTGTCTTCGAGTGTCGTACTTTACTAAAAATTTACCACTAAAATGTAAACAATCCATTAAACGCTAAATACATATCATCTATTATTTTTCAACGAGGCATATTTTTTTGTTTTGGCGCTGACTACATAAACTCAATGGTTCAACGTTCGATGTGCAGAAAATAATATTTGTTTTGATTTGCGTCCTGGGTTTGCAAAATCTGCTCATTTCAAATTGGACAGTGACTTTTAACATTTAATAATAGTAAATTTTTATTTTGTTTTCGCTAATCAAAAATACTGAAGTCATTCCCTGCCTCAAGTGAAGGGCCATGGGTAATTAGAGACGTAATGGAGAGAGCCAATCTAATTTTCCAGGTGAAAAGCAAACATACTCCAGCCTCCCCTCCCCCCCAAATTAGTTCACACGAGCGAAATGCATTTGACACTTAAATAAAGTCACTTTACTTTACCTTTTTATGGATTCTAAGTGTTTTTTTGTTTCTATTATTTTAGTTTCAAAGATCGTGGTGTACTAAATGTTCTCGGAAATCTGACAGAGGTAAGATGTAGAAGTTTATATTTTAATATTAAAATATTGCTGTATAGTAGTTGTTGTTGTTGTTGGTCTTGTTGTTGCCAGGATATTGTTACTAGTACAGTAGTTGCAGATAGAACCCTCTTCAAAATACTTCTGACAAAATATTTATTAAAGGATGGCGCTTTGACGCAAACTGGGTCTTTGAAAACAGTTATTCAGAATGACGCTCTCCTGAATTGAGTTTGCTATGCGATGCGATATTGCTTGAATCCAGAACTTGTTTTAAGCAGCGGTTTATATAATAATGTAGATGCCAATGTTAGTGAATATAATTCAAAATAGCTGTTGCTATGGTAATAAGAGCCAATGAACAGGTGACTATTACTATGGAAACTTAGCAACACCGTGTGGGCGATATGAATAACAAACTCTGCCAAATCTAATTTCAGACCATATCAGGAGTCATCTTGTAATTTTTGAGAATACAGGCAAGATACTTATGTCTCGAAAGGCAGAAACTGGCCGTTAGTTTGAATATTCTATCAAAAAGGACTATCAACTTGCAAGTGACAAAGAAGCAGTGAAACAATGTCATAGACTAAGTTTCCGAAGGTTGTGTAAAGAGATAAGAACCAGCATATTGTCTTATCGAAGAAATTGCAAGAATTAAGTGAGTTTCAAGCGCACGCGTGTTAACTTTCACATACAATATAACTATATACTTATATACTTGGTGATGCAAAATGTTTGCAAACAGCTGTATATATATATATATACTTTGAGACGGTAGAAACCGTAAAGTTACCCACCGTTTTGAAGTTGTTTCATTTGTGTTAAATAATTGGCCAAAATATCTATACAGTGTTACATTTAGGAACTTCTGAATATTATGATTGTCACATCCTTTCTGTTGACTAGCGATCAACGTAATCATCGATTCCCAGATTGAATATCTTCGAGCACACACATATACACACACACACATATACGGACGATGCTTGCAGATAAATATACAACATGCTTCAACACATAATGTAACAAAATAAAACGGAATACAAAAAATTCTGAAATAAAATTACTTGCCACCTTTTATCTTATTTTAAAGATTTCGCCAAACTTCAGTAGAGTCTTACAAGGATCTTCTGAACACGATCCTCACATCCCTTCAGTTGACGAAAGGGCGGAAAAACAGTTTCTGGCCTCTCGTAATAAAGTCATTAATCGGTATTTAAACTCAGAAGTTTGGATACAAGCTGCTTTCGATTAAAAGAACAAAATATTAAATAGGAACAAAATCCATAGTGAGAAACGTCCTGTACTTTGCGAGAGGTGATATTTCTATAAGCAGAAAAACGAACATTTTCTTCAATATCTCCGGTAGGCTTGACAATAATTCGGCAAGGCCTTTTCACAAATTTTGTACAACAGTAAATAAAATTAATGCAAAAAGCAGCCTCGACATTTTTCCGTTCTGTTGCCTAACATTCAACTTTAACATTAATTCTTACACTAAATGAGACAGACATATATACACAAGCATACATGCTTGCAGACAAATATCCAAAGCTATTTTTGTAGTTTATCTTCGACCACAATGTAAAAAATACAAGGGAATAGAAATAAAACCTAGAATGAAGATCTAAAATATTACTTGAAATGATTTACCTTGGATATCCATCACCACCTCTTGGAGTTCCTCGTTTTTTTCCAAAGGATCAGCAAAAGCGAGAGCAGGAACTAACAACAGCAGAAGCAGTAACACTTTGGTCTTCATCGTTGCGCTGTTATCTTTCTTAGAATCTCTAGCTGGAGGTTAAGCTTGAATCAAGAGACACCGAAGTAATGAAAAATGATGGGAGAGACCTTCTTTTATTTCATCTGAAAAATTCAAGTTCCTCAAAATAGTTTGCTCATTATGACCCACAACAATAGCCACTCACTATTCTATTGTAACTGCGGCGTCACGTACTAAACAACAGTCAGCTTAGTTATATTGATGCTGCAGACAATCCACTCCACGATATAAAGCGTCTAGTACAACAGCGTAAGCAATGTCATTAGTTGTCGAGACCTTCAAGTACCACAAACAAATATTGATCAACAAGTCTACCACCATTCAATCATATCTTCCACGAAATACACTAAACAACAATCACTGGAGTAATATTGAGGCTGCGGGTACAACACTCTACGATATTTAGCGTCTAGTAGAACAACGTATCCAATAGTAGTCAACACCTTCAAGTACCACTTTGATGACTGACCATTATACCACTGATCAACAAAACTCTCACTATTCAATCTTAACTACCAAGTGAATTTAGTAATATCGAGGTTTCGACAAACAAGTGTGCTTTGCAATGCTTTGAATCACGCAGATAACGTCTCTTTCAGACGGTGTGTAACAGTGTTATACTTAAATCAGCAATTATTTAATTTAATTAAGTTCGACCTTAGCTCAACAATCTATCATAAAGTCGCACGACGTATGAAACTCGCCTGACTTTAATGTTGTGATAACGGAAAGACTTACTTATATAAACGTTTTCAGAGTAAAGAGAGTGAAAAGGGGAGGGGGGATAGGAAATGCAACAGCTCCTAAGCTATACCTCTACAACTTCCGCTCTCTTTCCTATGTATACTAGTGTCTTCACTGGACACTCAATGTAACATGTGAAGAACGGTAAGCAAAGGAGCGCTGCTCACGTCAGGCGAAGGTGAAACACGTATCAACAAACTTTCAACTAATGTCCTTCCACAGTTTAATTTAAATATTCTGAGAAATTATCCCGGCATCAGTAGAAAACATAGTAGCTAAGTATCCAAGACTAACGTATCGCATCTACATCTCGTACACAGGCAGAAATATTTCTGCGTTGGAGAGAATGGTTGATGATGGTTGCAATAAAAGACGCTGAGTGATTTCTCCTTGACTCTAGGTAAATCTCTTAAGACAATCAGTTCCTAGGAATTATGAAAATCTTATTCACTTAGATTTAGCTCGCGATACAAACACAGAATTTGCTTAGATCAATTCTATCTAAACCAAACATTCCCGAAGTTGTAGAGAAAATAAAGATTATCAATTTAGTGAGAACGTCGTTTTAACGTCATCAGTTTTATTTGAGAGTGTTGAGGGAGGTACATTTGCAATGGTTAAATAATACGTGTTTCAAAGCATGAATAACTTTGTACTGTTATCATAACTGAAATATGATTTTAAAGTCGACAAAAATATGCATTGACCATTATCAGGAAAGTCCTTGAACCATCGATCACTTTTCAAAGTGCATGCCAATTCGTGTAGCGCGTTCTGAATAAAGTACAAAAATTATTAAAAAAAGTTTATTTGTGTTTTCTTTTCGAAGTACGTTAATTTATCTAGTATCTACTGTTGTAATTTAAACACTTTTTGTTACTACGAGATTTCAGATACGCAATAGTGGATGCTAGATTTTTTTCCTAGAGCAAGTCGAAGCATATTTGAATCTGTCTCTTTCTCAATTTGACATTCCTCAACCTCGAATACGCTGATAAAGGAATATGAACGACTGTCATAATTTCTCTTAACGTTCTTCCGAGCGTACTTTTCTAAAACGCGTTAAACACGTGCATTGCGAACAATGAAAGTACTATTTTTCGAAGAAATAGCAATAACTTTATGCTATTAGAGTTGTCTATATTTCATAATGTGATGTTATGTGTCTATTGTGCCAGGACCAAGCATCGCATTTCATAAACAAACGCCGAACAACAGATCTCTCACTATTCAAATGTAGCCCATCCCAAACAATAGTAATTCTAAAGCCTTAGATAATACTAAATACCACCAAAATCACTTGCCAAGTATAATATCTAAAGTTTGGTGAGCTATGGCTACATGACATTCATAGTTTCATAGTTTCTTCTTGAACAAGTATTGAAAGTGTTGTCTCACTGCAGTGTGTGTTTTCCCATTGTTGTTTTCACCTTCTTACTAGTGGTTGTAGTTCTTGTTATTTTTCTGAAAGCAGCAACATTTCCCTTATATTTGTTACCTAAACTCTTTATGTGCGAACGAACCTCTGGGCACTTCAGTAGTTAGTATGGGTAGTCCATATCTTACTTTTAAAATTCACTTCGCGACAGCTCATAACAACATGACGTCATCATCAGGATCCAGTTAAGCAAAATTAATTTAATTAAAAAAACAAGTAAAGTTGACAAGTTGCTTCACGTTGGAACATATTTCTGGAGCTTATAAAATACCGTTCACGGCAAGCACGGTATATTACGGTTGTGTAATATAGCAATTAATTTGTTTTTTGAGGGAACGGTTCTTTTTGTTGGATGATGATTTCAGTTCTTCGTGCTGTGTAATAAATAACTAAGTAATAAAACAATGTCTCAATAACACCTTACGATAAAATATTTACAGTTTCTAAAAATATATACTGAATGCAGATATGAATTTATGTTATCAATCGAAATACTTTTAGCAGAGCTCAATATCCAACACCAGTAATTGAAATCCAAGGTGTTGTTTCAAGATAATTTGTATACAACGTAAACGTTAGCAAACGGAGCATAGTAGAGGTTTTACTGGAGAAGAACATTTTATATTAGTGTGCGGGATATTGTTGTGAGTGGTAATTCGAGACAGTAATCTATCTTATTCTTATCAAATATTTAGACTGGTCTCTTAACGTTAGCACTAGAATCTCACTCACTATGTCTAAATGTATACTGTGTCAGTAGATTATTACTTCTGCATACTATTAAAAAACATGTACTAGAAATTAACCCTCTAACATTTGATAAAATCAGCCTTGTTCTGTGTATACGCATATACGTGATAGATAAAGGCAGGCTGAATGAAACAAGGCGATGTTGGGGGGGGGGGCTTCTTTTCATAAACAGGTTATCAAATGTTGGCTTTTTGGGAGATCTATCAGTATTACATTTACTCCTCCTGATTCCGTATGATTGTTCTCTTATAAAGGAACAAGACTTGGTAGTTTAAACGGCAAACACCTAACAAATCTTGGTTTTATTACGACAGATACTGCATCCATTAACTACTTGTTTTGGATAAATCTTTTTTCTAAAATATATCAGCTCGCGTCAGAACAACTTTTTGAAACACTTCAATTTGAACCACATCTTGAATTATGTTAGATTTGATAGTTTAATATATAATTTACAAATGAAGATTGTAGTTTTACTTCGATCCCTGAATTTATATGACAACATTTAGTACAGTTATTGAGATCAATATACAAGATATTTTGGATAACAGATTTAATGGAGTTCAGCGATCAACGGTCTGGAATGAACCTGCGTCTCCAACGACGCAGTTGAACGAAGCTGACGGTACCATTTTAACTGTTTCAGTCTAATATCAGTTTCCGCTTTAATCTAACCACAAAGACTTTGGTTGGCTAAATACATTCATTCAAAGTGCTATAAGTTAAATTCGCCGTGTTTTGTGCGTAGCTTTCATTCAAAAATAACTCGAGATGTCGTTCCCCAAAGCGTTTTGCAAAACGGAAGGTTTAGAAAGCCCAAGATAGAAGAATTGCCAGATCTTTGATGCAAACAGATACAAATGACTCTAAGTGATGCTTTAGGTGCGGTCCAATTATCATTCGCTGTTGTTCAACTAACAACCGATTTGTTTCAAAGAACTTCCGCATCCGTAAGAAGTTCTCAAGTGCACTTGAGATATATATGGAGTATGAAGGACATTTTGTGTTTAACTTTAGTCCTGTTCTATTGCCGTGGGAAGGCCATCACAAGAAAGGAACCTCAGCAAGTAGTTGAGTACGGACATATCCAATCAGTGTTGATGCTTGTGACACCAACACACCATACTGAACTTTTATCAAATCCTATACGTACATGTATAATGCAGAAATCAACTACTTTTATCTAAGTTGAAGACATGAATGAATTCATTAGTTCCGTTAGGTGAAGTGCTTTGTTGAAGGTAACTGGTGTATACTAACAAAGCATATTCTCCAGAATATTAAACCTTATTAATAATATCGGCTACAATGTGGTTTGTGGTTTCACTTGGTTAACTTGTTTTGTTGGAGCTTCCTTTGGGGTGTGTTAAGATATTTGTCGCTAGACATTTCATTATCTTCTGTTTTGGCAGGCAAGATATTGGTTGGCGCGACAGGATAAAGTTGGATAAATAGCATCTCTACATACCATTTGTGACTGTACTATGGCACGTGCTGATAAGATGTTGTAAATCCAATCTAAAGACTATTTATGAACATTTAATTCAAGAAAGATTTAATTGTACGATAATATAACATATGAAATATAAGATGGAGCCGTAATTCCTTCTTGAAGGCGAAATTGTATGAGCATTTTACGAATTTTTGATCAGCTCCTTCATCACAGAAGCAGTAGACAATTGCTCGTAACTAGAATTGTCCAAAATATTCTGTGAATTTATGTAAGCGAGGTTGTTCCCAAGTTACGGCTTGTCCCTGTATTTTCATTGTAAAACATTATTTTTTGTACAAATTGTCTGTTCATAACAGATTCGTAACGAACATTTGATCAGCACGTGCACGTTGTCACTGTCGATCTTGGGCCTACCGGACTGTTGCAAAGGAAACAAAATATCGCCCTAATTAAAATGACCACAGACTAAACTGTTAAATAGTAATATATCGCAGTGCTTTGCAGACATTGTGCAGAGTAAACTTTACTCTCTGTGTTTAAAGCGATCCCATAATGCTGATCCCAAAGCTGACGACCTGATATTGCAGCAAATATGTGTGTCGACTCGATACTGATAAATATACATATGAAGGGTGTTTTATAAAAGGGACCTTATGTAATAAGGGCCCTTTTGTAAAAACACCCTTTATTTGCATATTATAATTGAAAGGCAAACAATGGGTAATTAGTTAATTAGTACTAAAATTAACGTTACCGGAAACGATCATTTTCAGTCCAACCATGGACTAACACATAATAACAATTGTTGTTAATAATTGTTATTTACATAATAACATATTACAATTATTATTAATATTTATATTATTTATACAATTAATATTATTATCATTAATTCATGATTCATTTACACACGAATTTACTTTATTTATAACATGCAAATATAGATACTGGAGATGGGGAAGGCTACCCCTAACAACCTGCCACTTTATTTCTACTTGTTGTATTTTACATTTACATAATAACATATTACAATTGTAACAATTATTACAATGGTGACTCAGCTTCAAATTCCTACTTACTTCTCCAAGACGAGAGTATTTTACTGCAAGAATCTTGACCTTGGACCAGTGACAATGATTGAAATAAGCAAATTATAGCGGTGTAAAAAAACTCTGTTTTCCCCGGGCAAGGGATTAGCAGGAAAAACATGACTTAGACTTCACCGACTACAGGTTTGGGGGTACTCCGGCATAAAAGTATTAGGAGGGGGAATGAAGTCATTATTTTAAACTGAAACAATTACCAAGAGATTCAGATGAACATCCAAGAATATCCAGGTCCAGTACCACGGCCAAGCTTACGGCCAAGTAAAATTGACAACCCAAATAATACCAAATTATGGGGAGGAAGGAGGGGGGGGGGGGTCCATCTCTTAAGCCACAAAGGTTGAACATGTACATACAAAACGTGTTTATCATAATCTTTTAAATATGTGATCAATAAAACCGGTGCTATTTAGAATGTTGCAAAAACAAAATGTTTTTCCAAAGGGCATCTTCAGGATATTTGCGTCTGCTTCCTCTTATTTCAATGCAATGAGATTTCAATAGCTTTTGAATTAGGTTTATCAACATATACGTGAACATTTGCAGCATTATCATTTACGTGCATGTACATGTATACGTGAATTTCTTTACGTTCATTAATACACTTGCACCTACCCTGAAATCAACTTTCGTACAAATCCCCTCCTCTTTAATATCCCCTCCCCCAAACAATCAAAAAAAGTTCTAAAAATATAATAGCCCCCAAGGACTTGGTAAATTGAAGTAATACACCAGTCAATGCCTGCACCACATCCTGGGGTATTGAGAGACGAGTATTGTCTCTATACAATGACATAGAATGCCCCAAGAAGCTGTGGCATTTATCTTTCTTATAACCTCACCCTGTGAACCAGGGTAAGTATTTTTTTATTCTCTAATGCATATACGCTGATTTCATCCAGCTAGAGAACCAATTAAGAAAAGTTGTCGATCGCTGCGAAAGTTTTGCACTGCTTTAAATTAAATCAGCGCAGTAACGGAGCTGTCGCGTTAATTTTAAGATCTGATAAATAAGCGTTTGGTCTATGCTAGGGTGTTTAGGCTGTAGTTTCAATAGACTATAGGCGGTCGAATGTGGTTTGGGGGTCACGTGGCCTTCACATCGTTCATTTATACTGCGGTCTGGCGCTGGGGTTCTTTCTGAACGGTTCCCAGTAACTGCTGCACTAGCATCTGGGGCCCCTCGATATCTTTGTCTTTCTTTGGGTTGCTCCTAGATCCTATGGCATGGAAGGTGGTTAAAGCCCAGGATGGTGGGGGTGGTGGGTCGTCTCTAGGAATCTCGCATCGCTACAAAGATTGAAAGAATGATTGCTGTTTTGATCATGTACGCAAGGTTTGTATGGCTGTCCCGCTGGGGTTGGTTCTGTGGCAAACGTGAATGATTCAAGTTACTGCGATCTATGTGAAATAACAAAACTAAAATATAGATATGGTATAGTTAAATAAAGACGACAATAGTCATTGTAACAGTTGATATTTTTTTTCTGATTAAGGAGTAAGGGATGAACATTCTTAGCCTTCAAACGAGGAACCATTTACATCTACCTTACGTTATTGACACGGGCTAAAACTTAACGTGAACATAACTTTTCACAGATGTATCCTCTGGGATAAGTCCTATAATATCGCCTATCACACTTAATATTATTGAAAAGGCCGTCTTCAGATCTTATTTCGCCACAATCCTCCTTGGTTTGCTTATATGACGGTTGACCGCGTTGCCAGCGGTGATCATCAGTGGATACAACAGTAGAAGACGTAGGCCATTTCCAGTCACCAGACTCATTCCTTAGGCCAATGAACCAGTGTGTAAATGTACGGCTCCTCCTCGCTTTTGCCAGTGCCAAGACTTTCAACCGCTCTTCCTCTGTCTCCATGGTCACTAAGTGTCCTCCATCGTGATTGCAGTTTCTTTGGGCCTCATTCCATGTAATACTGACATCGTGAAATGTATATCAACTTCCTCCTGGTTGTGATAAGTAATAAAAACATCACTTGATTCAATTCAGAATTTCAATTCAGGGATGGACCGAGAAACAAAGATGAAATAGACGTCTGAAGACGTTTTCGTAATTTACAGGCATTTTAAACAATTTTTCGTCTTTCAATATATTCAATGGAAACATGTATGTTAAAGGGGCTATGTCACGGCTATTTAAGGTATTTTTGCGATGTACGAAATTCTCCACAAATCACTGGAAATCTAAAAATAACAGGTTACCGTGGTTGAAAAAACCAAGAGAGATGATGATAAATCGTAAAGAAACGTGGATGGTTAAAATTGGGGAAGATTAAAACGGATTACAAACTCTCAATTTAATTTCGGTCCAGGCTAGACATT
>JANVCH010041660.1:0-11343 GCA_025505405.1 Epizoanthus rinbou
CCTCTCCTCTCCTCTCCTCTCCTCTCCTCTCCTCTCCTCTCCTCTCCTCTCCTCTCCTCTCCTCTCCTCTCCTCTCATCACATCTCGTCTCATCTCGTCTCGTCTCGTCGCATTTCATTTCGTTTCGTTTCATTTCATTTCATCTCATCTCGTCTTGTGTCGTCTCGTCTCGTCTCGTCTCATTTCATCTCATCTCGTCTCAACTCATTTAATTTAATTTAATTTCATCTCATCTCATCCCCTCTTGTGTCGTCTGATCTAATTTCATTTCGTTTCGTCTCGTCTCGTCTCGTCTCCTATCATCTCATCTCATATCATCTCGTCTCGTCTCGTCTCGTCTCGTCTCGTCTCGTCTCGTCTCATCTCATCTCATCTCATCTCGTCTCGTCTCGTCTCGTCTCGTCTCATCTCATCTTAATTAATCCTTTAAGTCGTTTGACTATACAGGATGCTATACAGTCAACGTCTCATGTAAACACTTTGCCCCAGTCAAAGTTCGTCCGAGTCTGAGTTCATCATCTGTTTCGATTATTGTATAAAACGTCATTTGAACATCTATTAGTGAACAGACGCACGGAAAATGGAATCTATTTGTTAAACAACCAAAAGACTTTGCTTTACTCTCTACTTCTGTACATTCCTGTAAGTCGCGGAAAATGTAGCATCACGTAACAAAACAATGCCGTTTTTTTAAATTAAATTAAATTTTTTTTAAATGTTTATTATGCTTCGCCGAAAAAGAAAAAAAAATACATATACAAGGGGAAAAAAACAACGAAATGGCAGGGACACCACAACAGTTTTCCTGTTATTCAAGTTTGTTGTGACTATGTTAGGTTTCTAGTCTGAACGCAATATTACGGAAAACATAATTTCAAGAACAGCAGTCGAATGAACCACACCAGATTCAGAATGTGTAACTTATGTCTGTGAAACCACACTTACCAGGCAGCCCTGGCGCTCCGGTTTGGCCACGGGTTCCTGGAAATCCGTCTTGGCCTGGCTCTCCTTTAACTCCTTTGGGTCCTGGAATTTGTGTTACGTCTCCAGGTTCGCCTTTAAGTCCCGTCGGGCCATCATTTCCTGGGGGTCCCTTAGCACCGTTGGGACCTTGATTACCTAGGTATGCCAGAAGGGGCCATCAATTAGCACAAAATATACGTGCTTAAAAGCTCAGGCAAGGTTTTGAAATGGTTAATAAACCATTAACGAGCTCTGCAGTTATACCTTCAAGAGATCCCCTCACAGAGGGCATCCAAATACATAGTAAGAGAGTCAGATCTTGTACTATAATTTCACATAAAGTACGGCTCGGCTTAAACCGTCTCGTCTCTATCGTGAATTCAATTTCAAGAAAATAATTTTCGCTTGGCTGGTGCGGTACCTTTTGATATATTTGAATTCGACGACAGAAGTACGACTGTTTGAACCGGGCCCAAGTGGTCAGTAAGTTAACGTAAATTTTATCTCGTCTTATCTATGTCTATGTCTACGTCCAAATTCTTGACCAGATTTCAGATGGGGTGGGTGGGAGTGCTGATAGTACAAATTCCTTGCAGTGTTTTACAAAAGTGCTCTGTAACTTAAATCATCCTCACTGATTCTTCCTTATAATACCGCAAACTGTCGCATAAATAATTTTATTATTCACTTAGCCATAAATTACCAGGATTTATGCGTGAAATAAAATTGTTATTTTTCACATGAAATATCGTATTTCATCACATGTGAAAAATAACAATTTTCCCTGTGTAGCATTCTCTAGTCAATTAAAGCTGCAGCCACCTTGTATCACTAGTGTGGCAGTAGACATCTAACTTCCGATCGTCTCCGAACATGTTCCGAACATTTTCCGAAGATGTCCAAAGTTTTCCGAATACTTTCCGAACATTTTCGACCATTTCCGAAAATATTCCGAAAATTACCGAAGATTTCCAATGATTTTCCGAAGATTTCCGAAGATTTTCCCACGATTTCCGACATTTATGGCTTAGGGCGCATTCGTTTGGGATATTCTTATTCCGGAATAGGAATACACTGAATACATTCTGGCCATTCTGCTACCTGGAACAGAATACACAGAATGTATTCCAAGTATTCCGGAACAGGAATAGCTCCCAAACGAACGTTTATTCCGACTATTCTTATTCCGGAATAATGCCAAACGAACGCATCCTTAGTGAATAATAAACGGAATATTACATGGCCGCTTGGAGATACGAATTTTATCTTCTCTTGACAAACTCGAAGATAAAAATCGTATCTCAGAACGGCCATGTAATTTTGCAAAATCCTTTTCTCCAAATTCTTCGACTCCCCCCCGAAAAAAAACCAACTCTATGATGACGATCTGTGATTATAATTTACGGTTAATATTCCGGCAATTTACCAACACATTTAATGCATTTATATCACACAAAATATAGTTAGAACACCAGACTTACATCAATATTTTAATTTTCTCTCCTCTCCACAAGAACCAGTTACGGATAATCTAATATTAGATTTGCTGGAGCATAGTGTGGAACTCGACTGATGAACAAAACGCAAAAGATAAACGAAAACTGAAAACTGAGTCCTATGCTAAAATGAATAACTAGGTATCCGCCATTCGAAATGTCTACACTGATATTATATATTTTTTCCTGTCTAAAGGTGGCTCCTACCTGTTTTCCATTTTTTTTGTACCACCAAATTTAACAAATGACTCACTCGTACACCACAGCAGTTTACTGCCAGCTGTTATGACCTCGTGTTTAAGCAATTCTTCTTATAGGAAAAATCTCGCTTCATGGTTGCTACGGTTGTCATGGCAACCATATAGAGCCTCAAATGAATCTTATGTTTGACATTTAATCGCATTTTTCTCCAAAATGAGCACGGTGACCCCATTTTTGCCAAGCGTAAGCGAGGCATCATATTCTAGACACGATCGATAGTCCGGGGAGATTTCAGGATGATTCTCCGCAGTGAATCCGAATTATGCGCGCGGTTACTCGGATGTGTGAAAACAGACCCAGGACAGACGCACAAAGGATAGTTTAAACGGCTTTCTTCTTCATAAAAGAAACTGAATGAAAGTTTATTCGCTTGTGGAAGTATTCATCAGGGTGATGAACGTTTTAGCGACCTGTCTTATACAAGCGATTTCGTCCAGTTCAGCTGTGAAGTTCGGACAGTATATTGATAGAATCCTAACACATAGAGATCGTATGTACCTGAATGCTGTTACATATCGACAGATCCCCGATCGAGAATTATTGTCAGTGAACCATCTTCCCGCTGTGGATTGTTGGTCCATGGAAATAATCGAAATATTTTGCCACGAGCAGAGCTCCAGTTTCGAGAGTTTTGTTGATAATATAAACATAGTGATAGTCAGCCAGCCTTCAGGTGAAAAGTTCGGCACTTCACTTACTGTCGGTAACTGCTAGTAATAATGTTTATTTACCACATTGGAGGATTTACCATTACAGTGAAACAGTTTTACAAAACTCACCTATCTTAATATATGAGTCTTAATGTGGTAATCTAGCATGTAGACATCCAGGTCCGAGGCGATAAGTAATTGGTTCTAGACATATACCGAAGATGGTAGAGGATAGGATAAAAACGTTTAGGAATACTTTAAGAATGAAATCTTTAGCACGAGCGTGAAACTGCATAGCTGTCATCATGGCGCCCAATTAAAACAGCACATATTGTGTCACTTTATATGTAAAAATACAAACTTATGATTATTCCATTTCAAGCACTTTGATTGGTTCCACAACTGATGATTAATGTTGTTTTAGAAACTTTTAAAGCCTAGTTCATACAAGTACATGCACAGGCACAAGCATAAGCGCAAGCACAAGTACATGCACAATCACAAGCATAAGCGCAAATTGGTTAAAAAGATAAAATGTAAACATTGGCATTTTAATGAAACAATCACGGCACTCGCAGTATAACAATAACGATAACGATAACAATGACAATGACAATGACGATGACGATGACAATGACAATGACAATGACAATGACAATGACAATGACAATGACAATGACAATGACAATGACAGCAATAATGATGGTGATGGTGATGGTGATGGTGATAATGGTGACGATGATGATGATGGTGATGATGATGTTTCAATTTATTTATAAAGTTACTGTAGGCATGCATCAGTTATAAACGTGATACTATACATACCCTGTGGCTGCCCATGTGTAATCTTTGCTAACCCACCCTGCAGCAACAAAGTCAAATATTTAGTGCACACTAGAGGATATATCACATAGTGTCCTTTAGATAATCTATATCCATCAAAACTAGAAATATAATTATGGATTATGGTACTTGAGTTGCTAAAGAGCATATTATCTTTAGACTGGCCTGAGTGCACTGGACATTATGTTGTCATGGGAACAAGTGTGGTATGCAAGAGTAAACAAGATATCAAACGTCAATATGACACCAAGTGATACAACACTTACACATAATACAACACAGCATAATGCAAGGCAACACAATCTAACACAACACAATGCAACACAACACTAAAATACATTATATCTGCCTAACACCTTCAGACTGGACTGGAATACATGTCCTGATGGTAACAAGTGTGGTACACAAGAGTAATTAAGACACAACACTTCAATATGACATCATACCATTGATCTAACACTTATAACAAAATACAACACACAATGCAATGCAACACAATGCAACAAAATTGCAATGCAACACAACAACAACCTGTGCCTCGATCATGTACCTTCAGACTAGCCTGGAATGCACTGGACATCATATCGTCATGGGGACCAGAGTTGTACAGGACAGCAAACATAATATAAAACTGCATCAGATACAGACAAACTGGGTTGACAATCAGACACAGGGCTCGTGCCACCAAATGCTTGGTAAGATGTTGCTGAAAAGCAAAATAAAAACGTCAAAATGAATAAAAGTAGAGGTTAATTTTGAACAACAGGGGTAAACTCAAATGGAATGCACTCAGTCCAATATTGACCAGCATGCAACAGTATCATTAATAAGGACTGGTTTGAAATAGACAACCAATTGAAACCAACCACAACACTTTCTGCTCCTTTTGAAAAATCAGACCTTGGATAAATTCATGATCCAGTATCTTTATGATGAAAGAAACGAAACATTTAAAAATGATTTCTTTGCCATCACATCAGCGAAGTTCTTTAATCAAATCATTTATGATTTTCTATTCATTTTCAAGGTTCATTTTGGGGAAAGTTGTTCTGAATACGACTTGTTTGGCATTACAAGTATGTGGTTAAACATTAGTTGGCACATGCTGAGGAACCTGCCAAAGGAACATCAGAAAAACGTTGATTCAATAACTGGAACTGAAGCCTTGACCCTCTAATTAATAACTTTATATGCATATGATGACCTTTTGCCACCACTGTCCACAAGCTGGGATGTACATGTACATGTATGTTAAACTGCTGGTCAAGTCTACTAAGATAATATATATAGTTTTTTTATTTTATATGGAAACTTAACGGAGCCACATGATCGTCTTGAAATTAAGAGTTTGCTCTGGACAGTGTTTGGGGCTATGGTCCAAGATCATAAACATGTACATGGCATGTACAATACATGTAGCTACAAGATGCACCTTCAGATGCTTTCAGTTTGACCTCATGACTTGATCAGATTCTGTATTTGGAGTGGCGATTATCTACACCATGAAGGTGCTTACTGTACCTTTTGTCAACTACATGTACCTATATGTACAATGTACAAATTAATGTATTATAAGTACTCACATCACTAACAGTCTTGTCTCCTGTCAAGTTCCACAAGTCTCGCATCGTCATGCCACCAATTAGAATCACAGTTAGCAAGCCAGTATACTTCACGCTGCACAGGGAACAATGGAACATTGCATTGACATGAAAGATAGAGATAATTTCGCTTGACTGTCAAAGATTGATCAGAACAAAATGCTCGCGTCAGCGAGTCACATGTCAATTATCATCTCTGATTGGTTGCCAGTACTCAACTCTCGAATTTTATTGATCAAAAAGCTGCTTTGACAATCCAATGACAATGAGCTTTTGACAGTGAAGCGAAATCGTCTATATTACAGCTGGGGTACAGGTAAGTGGTCCAGCATCCCTCAGCGTCCTTCCTCCAATACTCAAGGTTAGCATATAGTACTACAATCATAATTATATCTCTTACAACCTTATCTCTTACAAACTGAACCAATTTAATAATTTATAATATGATTTAAAAATTTAAAAATACGACATAAACATTTGAAGAAGATAAAAATAAAGCCAAAAAAATAGTACAATATCATGTATTTGTATCTGCCTTTTCTCCTAGATTCCAACTACTGCACTCATAGTCATCAGAGCAGGTGCTGCCTTTGCTCTAACAACTGTAAACGGTTATCTAGACCTTTATGTTTTCTTGGATAATGACATCAAACTGTATGTCCTCACAGCTCAAGACTTTTGTCAATTGGGTTGCAAAACCTGTTAAAGCTTTCTGTCCATCTCAAAGTTGATTAGAGCAATAAACATCATCATAAATATTGGCTATAGTATAATTATATATGGGTACATGTATGTCACACTGAACAGAGTATTGTTTTTAAGACTCTTACTCTGAAATGGGTTATCATTTCTTTAAAATAGCTTAGTATTAAAGTGATCTTTTGAAAATTTTGTACTTTTGGAACCTAGTACTTACTGAAAACGAATATTCTCTAAAAGCAATTATCATAACTAAGATTTCGAGCCCCATCCCTAGCCAAAACAAGAGTGAGTGCCCACTCCCTTCCAGGCCTCCACACCCCTTCCTCCTGATCACTGCAGAGTTTGGCTGGTTGAGGCATTGGCTGCAACCCAGAGTTTGAACACTCGAGGTTCATCGTCATCCAACTTGCCTCAAAAATGTGGGATCTTAAAAATTCACCAAATTATGTAACAGCATTTACAAAGGATTTTAGCTTAGTAACATGCTATGTACATGCAGGTCAATTTCAGGTCCATGAGTTGCCGTACGGACCTCTTGCTCTCAATCGGCTGTTATTTGTTTACTTTTTCAAGTTTTTGACATACAATCACTTGCTTCAAATGGTGAACAAAGCCATATAATAAGTATCATATAATTAGCCCTGTTTGATCGATCTGTATGGTACAGATTCATTTTTTCCTGTCCATTTCTATGACCTGCACACTTTACGGCTAACACATGTAAGATGTATGTAAGAGGGGGGTACATGTATATATGTTTAAGGTAAAGAATTACAGTAGACACAGAGTTTGTACATGTAGACTCTCCAAGCTTGAAAGTTCCAGGACTTTCTTGCAAGAAGTTTTTAGGCATTTTTCAAGAGTTCTCCAGCAGTTTTCCAGGCATTTCAGGTGTACAAAAACCAGTTTCCCAGCAATTTTCTTGTTGAAAGAAGAAAACAAATTAGAATATGACTGAATACTTTCTTACATCATCTGGTAGTCTTCATATTGAGGAGTTTTAGGAGCCAGGATAAAATTCCAAAACTTTTAAGAAAATATCAAAATTTTAGAACTTTCCACACAGTACGTAGATGTACACTGTACATGTATTGTCTAGAAGTATACCAGCTCCATTGATATCCAATAAGATAGATTTACATGTACATGACCAGGCCACACCAAAAACTTCCTACCACACTGACAAGTCATACTATACTAAGACTATAATATAATTGTCATCTATGCATGTATATCCTTAACATTATGATGCTTCAAATTTCTTACTTAATAATAATAATAATAATAAAGATTTATTGGTAATTCCACGAGGTGGCTCTTCTATTACCATATGCTAAAAACTATGTCTAAATGGGAGTTTTACTAAAATGTGGAAGTTAAAATATTTAGGAACTAGATTAAGAAGGAAAAACTAAATCAATTATCATATTGATAATTTAGGAAACTAGATTAAAAAGGAAAAACTGAAACAATTATCATACAGCTGTGTTGCGCTTTAAAAAATGACCTTTTAGCCCATCGATGAAATTATAATTTAAACACTGACTATCAAGAAAAGACCTTCCGACCTTCAAACTTAAGAAAACGCCAAATACATGTACTTCCCCCTGATTATATTCCGCCCATTCAAATAATCAGCCATTTTTCACATGAAATCTCATGAAATTTTGCAAATAAGCACTATGAATCCTATCTAGTGCTTATTTGAAAAAATAGGGTATGTTTTATTGTTAAATAATGTGCATGTAATCACTCAGTCTGGCAGTATACTCTTATATTCCAAACAGTAACAAATACAAGACATACTGTTAGTAGCAAGTTTTACCTGATGACTCCTGCTATTGCAGTTCCTGTACAAAGGAGCCACACCCACCAAGTCTTTGTAAATGGCCTGCAGAGGTACACAATTAATATTATTTCTTATTGTCAATGGCAGCAGTTTTCACAGGAATTCAAGATAGACAACTTGTCAGATGGATTATTTGAATGTGAAACTGTGAAAATGCTACATACACTTGGACAACTTATAGTGTTGTAGGATGTAAGTACTGTTCACTAACGCTGCATCCAAAACTGGTGCCGTGCCCGAGCACCATGCTAAGGAACCAAAAATAGTAATACTTGTGCAGAAATTATGATGGTGTCAGTCCAATCAACTCAACTGCAGTACAGTACCGTCCGCGGGAAAGGGTACGTGCGGGACTGCAGGATCGTGGGCACGGGACTGCGGGATCGTGGGCGTGGGACTGCGGGATCGTGGGTGCAGGACCTTAATGAGCTTCTTGTCCCGCATGGTGCAGTATCGAACCGGAACTAGCCAAACGAGGAAGACGACACAGACTGCTCATGAATGTAATTTGTAAGGTTTGCTCAATCTTTTTCAGGAAACTGTCATACTACATATACTTGCACATAGTTTGATGAGATAAGCTTTGATGAAAGTTATCAGAGAGATTGTGCAGCTTACGAATGTCTACATGAAATCAACATGTACATGCAAAAGACGGTGCGATCACCATCCCGTCACTCGTGCCGATAGTATTTTCTGATGTGCCCTTCAAAGTCCACGGTGTCCGTAAACTTTCCTGAAAAACCTTCTGTGCGCCGAGTCTTGGTATATTTTTTCGACAGACTCCTGAATAGAAGGTGTCTCATCAGAGAGAATATATACAGTCCCATCAACTCTCATCAGAGAGGATACAGTCCAATCAATTCACCTACTAGTATCTCACTATCTCCTACATTTTACCTAGCCATGGCATAGAAAATACAGTACTTACAATCAACTCACAGGTCTGCTGTACAGTATTACAAGTTACTTCTGAATCAATGCTAGATCTATTGCTCATCAGAAAAAAATATTGTCAAATCAACTTACATGTACCTACATGTACATGTATTTACATGTATTTTTCAAACCAACTTACCTATTTGCTTGTCTCCTAAATTTAAGGTAACTCATCATAGACAATACAGTGAAGAACAGTTGAGGTGCATCGATAAGGATAAACCTGCTCTGAACAATCATCATGTTCTCTGTTTGGAGACAAAATCAAGGGAACTTGTTAATATGCTCCTACGTATCATTAACATATAATTATATTTTTAAGGTATCATTTCTGATGAGCCGACACTTTTAAAAAAATTATGGTTGCTATGGTAACTGAGTGGGCTATAGTGTTATGATCAAATATTAAAATGAACACAGACAGACTTCAGGAAAAGTCATGAAGAGGGTTTTGTGGCGATAGATTTATCCATTTTAGACCAACATTCCAAAATGTCATGCGGGTTGAAGAAATTTTTTCATTGCAACGGGACGAGACTCTAGGGTGCTATCCCATATCCCGTAGTCCCTCAAAAATTACCCTCGGGTCGGGGTGTTCCGTCGCGCGGGACGACGTTACGTTACATCTGGGCGGACTGTATACTGTATATGTCTGGGTAGTTAATATTACAAAATTCCTTTTGACCTCATAATTTTTGTGTCTTTATATAATTGTTCCACTTACCTAACAGTGCTAATGAAGCTCCTAGTGCAGCTGCTAAATGTGAACATCCTAACTCTACAATAATCTGTTGAACAAGTCAATAGAACAGTCAGAGATTTTGCTGCCTATTGTGCAGGCAAAGGAGAAAAAAATTACCAACAAGTGGCAAAAATGGAGACTGATCTACACGTACAGTGTGTAATCACTGCAATGTATGTAACAAAATAAATCTAGTATGTTCTTTACTATGAGAAGCCTTTCTTCATTGGAGCATATTAATAAATTGTCCAATTATAAAATTTAATTTAAAGCTTTTTGGTTGCATTGTTATAAAATGTATGATCATCATGATCAGCCTGGAAGATTGAGACATCTACATGTCCACATTACAGCTCCTGGTTTTGAGATAATCCTCTTCAATCACTTTTTTCTTATTAATTTAGTTTACAATTTTGAAAATGATCTTCCTGTGTTCACTCACTGGTAAACTTCTCTTATTCTGTTTTCCATTTCTTGGGTGATCTGGCTGACCAGACCAGTTAGTTCTAAAATGGGATGTGACAACTACTGTATATCAGAACAACACTTGAAAGGAATGAAACAGGCAGTTTTAGTAAAATTGCTGCAGCAGTTTCAAGGTACTTGAAATTTCTGAGAATCAGTGCTTGACCAATAGTGGTATTCCACTAGCCCAAGTCTAGTAAAATTGGGTTTGGGCTAGTAACATTTGAGAAGCACTAGCCACTGGGCTATTTATGTTAGAAGAGGTTTTGAAAAGATAAAATTAATAATGAAAAAAATTATTAGTTGATCGCCAAAGAGAAAGAAAAAGAAAGAAAGAACGTTTTCTTGCATTTTACATAATTATATATCTCCATCATATGGATGGCAAATAAAAGTGAGCAGGGAGCCCGACTAAAATAAAGTGAACATGACTGAAAGCTCGAACCTACATTGTAAGGCTGGCTAGTCAATTCTAAACCTCACTAGCCCAAGGATCACTAAGTTAAAAAGTTAAGGTCGAGCACTGGAGAATTGTGAGATTGTTACTGCAAGATTGTAAATTAAGGTGATACAATGTGAGTTTACTTAGTTTACCACCATTTTCATTGCTACGCGACCTTCCAAAAATTTATTCTCTGTCTGTAATTGGAGTTAGACTGCTGCCAATCATGTGCATTTCAAATAAAGCCGCACGTTCTGACAGACGAGATGGCACCAGCCCAACCATTTTTCTGTCTAAATGTGCGGCTTTATTCGAAATGCACATGATTGGCGGCAGTCTAAATCCAATTCCAGACAGAGAATACATTTTTGAAAGGTCGCGTAGCAATGA
>JANVCH010041771.1:0-11340 GCA_025505405.1 Epizoanthus rinbou
ACAGAAACACGCCTGAGGTGGATGCCAACTCCAAAGTTGTGTTTTAAGGGAAAATTAAGTGGATCATTTGCATATGAATTAAAGGGCGTGGTCATATTTGGAAAGCATCCCTTTTGGCTTCTTATTTGGCACAATTTTAACAAAATACTATTCAAATAATTAAATGTAAACACGATGCAGTTGTTCTCTCATTCAGTTTTACAACTTGTCACAAAATATGGCCAGGGTAATACTTTTTTATTTTTCAACAACATTCGTACAAAAACTTTCACAGTTGATTGGTCACACTTCACACTTTCCTGTCTTGCTTGATAAAATAAAGAATTGTAACTCTTTGGATATAATTATTTGAATCAATTTTTTTGTTTGCTCGATCAGAAAGCTAATTTGCTGTTACTTAGCAACGAAAATGTCATTGTTTTATTGAAGACCTTGATAGATCAAAAGTTGTAACTTGTAGTTGCATTCTTGAATATACCTCGGAGGTGCAGAACAATTATTTTATGCTATTACTCTATATTGTAAACGTTTACATCCACAATGCAAGAATTATGAAAGGATGAAATAAAACTGAGCCATCAAGAGCTGGAGACTAGTCCCCACTCTCTCGCAACATATGTCACCGTATGAAGTAATACAACAGGCGAACAGACAACATGGAGTAGTTTAAAAGCGAACTAAATAAACCAGAAGTACACTGTAATAACAGTGGATCAAGCACTGTATTGAAAACTTAAAAAAATTGTATGGTTGAAGAAAGAGCTATACAAAACAGTCGTAATTAGGCGCGGAGGTCTACATATCTTAATGAACTACCTACAATACATCGGGACCCATATGGACTGAAGTGGGTTGAGGGACTTGCTGATTGAGTCCGGGTTGTACAGCATGAGTTGTCACAAGTACCACTTTCGTTGGCAGATCAAGATGGAAATCTAAGGACTGCAAGCAAGGCTAATCTTGCAGAAGTTATTGAAGACAAAGCTGATATTCGATTATCACTTACAAACAACGGCAAGCATACGTTTGTGTTAGTTGATAGGCCAGCATTGATTCAAGCTACAGGAAAGCCAGTCGCAGCCAAGACGTTCGGCGATGTGTTCGGCGATGTGTTTTGCAATGCCGTGTTGAGTAGGTTTGACTCTGAAGTCAAAAGGGTAGATGTCGTGATTGACCGTTACCAAGACTACTCGATAAAGAACGCAACTCGGCAAAAGCGAGGTTCTAGATGTAGGAGTCCAACCCAGAAAGTTGTTGATAGTAGAAATGTTCCTTTACCGTAAGTTTGGAAGAATTTCATGGACTTGCCTTCAAACAAGTCAAGTCTGGCAAAGTTCCTGTCATCTCAGCTGACAGAACGAGTTCACGAAATTCCAAAAGGATGTGAGCTAGTAACTGCTGGTGGATTCGCTAAAGACACAACAGTATTTTCATCACGAGATCGTGACTTTTCAAAGCTATCAGCAAACAGTGAAGAAGCTGATACGATGCAAAATTGGGTTTGAAAGAACAATCATAGAGTGCTCTGACAGAGACGTGTTGGTGCAATGTATTCATTTCCAGCAAGAGCTTACAGAAGAAATCTGGTTCAAGAAGAAGAACAAATACATTCCAGTTCATGAAATTCATTTAGTTCCAGCCATACAGAAGAATGTAGTTGCATTTCACGCATTGACTGGATGCCTGACACAACGTCAAGTTTTTCAGGTTATGGTAAAAACTCGGCATAGAAGACATTTGAGAAGTACCCTGAACTTCTGAATGGAATTGGTATTGGACAGCTCGATAGCAAAGAAAGCTCCAGAGAAGTTGATTCCTAAACAAGACGCACTTCAGTGCCACATGAGGCGTGTACACTATCAGACAACTGTTTGGTTCCAGGCAAATGTCGCCATTCAAAGTGGTTTAGACCCTCTTGCTTCCGGTGGATGGGCAAAGGAGGATTCGGGGAAACGGCTTGTTCCTGTCTTGATGACAAAGGAGGCCGTACCAGAGGTTTGCCTCGAACTCAGACTTTCTTGCGGTTGCAAAACGAAGTGCTACAGTGCTACAAGAAAGGACTTCTATGCACTGGGGCATGTATTTATGAAGCGGTTTACTGCAATAATCCGGTAGCTGAATGAGCTAGAATTGTACGACAGTTTTATATTTGAGATATGTTAAGAGTTTCAAGCATATACCCTCAAGTTTATATAGATCAAAGCGGTCGATTTTTATAACTAAAATTAAATGTCTGCTTGGTAATTTTGCACATGTAATCATATTCAAATATTGTTGCTAGGCAACAGAAAATCTACGCATTATTTCATTTCTTACATGCAACGGGTGTTTATCTGAACAATTAGCTCAAATCAACTGTTTTGAAGAGTTTTGTCTGAGATTTGAGACCATATTAAGAAAAAGATCAGCTGTTATTATATGGAGTCACGCCTTCTTAGTACCTTTAGAAGACTCCCCTGAAATCGCCTTAAAAAATGGATTACCGAGCTTGCATCCACCCTAGGCATGTTTTAATAGCCTAAGCAAGGATTCTAGCGTGGATGCCATATTGTACTAAAAAATGCCATCAAGGCTATTTTATAGCCACTTTTTTGGATTTTGGCACCCCACTAAAAAGCCAATTACAGAACCTAGGCGTGTTTGTAAGAGGTGCGTGAACTGATGTCCTTATATGCTTTATAAGCGGTTAATGAAGGAAAAGTTTCGGAATGAACTGATATGAAATACGTCTAGACTAGCATTTATTATTATGATAGTAAATGTTCTATTTACTGGTCTTTAATTAAGTTCTCACACGTCACAACAAAACAATCAACAATAACTCTTTTCAATATTTGGAACAAATTTTAATTTTTAAGGGTTCAGCCCTTTAAAGGAACTGGGTAAAGGTACACGCTGACGAAGGACTAACACTCAAAAAGTCACCTCAAACTGCCACCATGCATCAGTTGACAAATTCATGATTTGAATTACTCGCCGACGCAGAAAACCTACTTATCTGAGCTCTTAATTTCCTTCTAGAAGGAGCCATTAGTAGGCCAGTGCGAACATATACTCCTAAAATATATAGTATTTAGCCCACACTGGCATTTAATTAATCAGTTGTTGATCAACTGCAACATATTGACATCACCAAAATCAGAGGAAAATGAAACGAAAGCTTGGCGACTACAAATGCAGATCCTGTTTTAGAGGCCTGTACGCTCGAGGAAAACGTAAGTGGAGAAGGTTTTAAAATAGTTTTCATAACTAAGAAAAGTAATACATTTGATTGTAGTCTGGGTAGACATTAAAATGTTCCGAGTTCCGGCCTCGCCGAAGGTTATATATATTTGCAGACTTTGCATGTATTTGTACATATGTGACAGTTCTACTTTACATCGTTTGTCGACAGAGACGTAAGCAGTACCATTGCATACTCAGGCGCATGCGTCAGTCGAATATAAACCTGTGTTTCTCAGGCCAGCATTTGGTCGGATGGCCCATTTTATCAGGCGATTGAAGCACGTTTAACTCACATGTCGTGAAGTGAATTTAGTGTTAGCTCGTAGAAGAAATGATTAAATCAGCCCCCAAATGCATAGATCCTCAACAAACCTGCATCATCAAACGTGTTCTGTTCAGTTCATTTAATATTCTTTTTCTTTGGAATGCAAAACATCACTTTTACTTTTACTTTTACATTTATAATCCACAAAGGCTACAGCCATCTCGTGGATGCAAGTGCTAGTGCAAAAAAAAAAAATAGGAGAAAATTACAAATGTGAAAAAAAAAATCATCATTTTCAGAAAACCGAAATGCATTTAGTACATCCGTGAAACTCAGTACCACTTTGGGCATTAAGCCGTTGCGTTGGTAAAAGTTTCCTGATATGATATTTGATGAGAAATCTTTAAACAACGACTTTTTAAGATGGAGATAAGTTAATAATTAACCTTGCCGACTAGAATAATGCAACGGATGCACAATTGAAAATCAAAACCAGGTGACGCGACACAGAGTAGCTCATATACCACGCGTGAAGAGCTTGTATTATACTGTATTATGCACCTGTTCACCTTATTTATTGTAAATTTATTTTTTCTTCAGATTTCCCGAGCGAGCGGGTACTCTTTAATATACCGAGGAACGATGAACAGCCAAAACATTTTTGCAAAGATGAATTATTCAATAAGACTCGTTATCAAGGAAATTATATAATATTTCAACTTGTTACAGTTACCACCGTTTTCATTGCTACGCGACCTTTCAAAAATGTATTCTCTGTCTGGAATTGGATTTGGACTGCCGCCAATCATGTGCATTTCAATGTCTGTCGGAACGTGCGGCTTTATTTGAAATGCATATGATTGGCGGCAGAGAATACATTTTTGAAAGGTCGCGTAGCAATGAAAACGGTGGTAAGTGACAACTTTCGTATACGATAATAGAGCGTTTTCATTCAGTCTCCAGATATTCAAATGACAAAGGTATGACGGCCATGTTGGTGAACCTAACAAAGGAAAATAATTATAACTCTATTGTTGAGGTACACCAACATGGCGGCTGTGACGTCAGGTGAAAACGCTCTATAACCCATACGTTCATACTGCCCTGGAGCTTACAAGGGCTACATTCAGAAAAGAAATGAAAATTCCCGAATCATTTTCAGCTGGTTTATCTTTAATAAAATAATGTAAAATTATTATATTAGAAGTCCAAGTTAGAAAGAAACAGTTATAAATAGCATAATAATGACAAGGTCTCGTCAGCAGTGTAGAACCGACTAACAACTGCGCACGTGCAACCGCTGACACATTTCTCCATATAATTCGGTTCTCTCCAGGGTAATGATCGGTGGCTCATCTCTTGTTGAAATAAATGCTGATATGGATGTCTTTACTTTTCACGAATAGTGTTGCGACAGCACATATAACTTCGAAAACGTCGTTGTGTCTCGTTGCCATAGTATCGTGCTGGAATGTATTATCTCCCCTCATATCCTGAATCATGCAAATATGTTTCATTTACGCACGTACTAGTTAGCAGTTGAACTGGAAACATCAAAGATTGAAGTTTCATACGCTTTCCAGATTGTTCAATTCACGATTTGAGCACAGGAACTAAATTGAGAAAAACAATAACTAATGCTCATTCTTCCACAACCCAACAACCCCCGCCCCACCACCATCACCACCACCACCACCTTCGTCCTCAAATCCCAACCTGTAAAAGTGATCCGACATAACTGAAAGCGAGTCCATGGACAGTTGAGTTGGGAAAATTACTTCGCGTATTCGCAAATGGATGATCTACAATGAAGTAATATAAACGTATAATTTTGAAGGACTGCAAGACATTAATCCCTTAATACCACGTAGCTTGACATTGGATCGTGTTTATGCGTACACCTGCAAGGCAAACACTTTAAATGCTGTTTAATGACAGTTTGCAGTCTCACAATTAAATTATTATTTCAATAAAAAGAGAAGGTAAACAGTATTGATGACCGGAAGTAGTTCAAAGTGCATTGGGAATTGACACCATGCGACACTATTTAAGGTTACTGCAAAGAATAACAGCTAAGACGTAAGCATTATTAAATACTGGGTGTAATAAACAAAAATCCAACGAAAACTTCGAGTGGCACGTGACAAACAGTATAGACAAAGAACCCAAGGGAACACATATCACTAAAGCAGTTGAAGCGGCTTGGTGATGAACAGCCATGTTGAAGAGAGCTAGCACAAAGACTTATATAATTCAATGTGCAATAAACAGCTCATAAATATGCATGAATCTGACCACCTGTCTGCCATCGTCTTCAAAATACGATTAACTTTAATAGCCCACGGCTTCGGTTTTGTCAGTGAAAATGAAGGAAGAACTGTAAATTGCCCAGTTATTACTTTTTCCTCCAATACTTCGCACTCCTCACACGGGATATTCAAAACGAAAAAAATATTAAATATTTTAGTGAAACGAATGATATATATACGAAAGACGCAGATGGCTCCTGAAAATTTAGCAAGAAAACAAGTAGATTAGTTTGAAATAACTAGATAACACCAACTTTTTAACTTAACATTACATTCTTACATCATTAGATCAGTTAAAAACAAAAGGTAAACACCACTTTATATATACCTTGTACTTTAGCATTTTTCATTCTCTGATGGTACCAATATTCGGATTAATCGTACAATGGAAGCACTAACTTACGTTGCTCTATGTTCAAAACAGTTCAATATAATTCATATCATTGAAAAATATGGATATGCAAAATTAGAATCTGTAGCGCTGATTGTGCATGAGACTAACTGTTTGTTTAGTAATGCGGATCACCATTTTCAAAAGCTTCGCGAAAGTTAGTTCCTCTTGACGCAATTTTGCTGACAAATCGCAAAGGTTAACTCTATAAAGCTATGTCCTATTAGAGCAACACGGATGATTGGGGGGAGGGGGAGAGTCATTTGGACACCAACCTCTACTTTCAATACATGTATGCCTCGTACATATGTCTTGAAATTTGGTATGCGTATTCAGCAGACTTTGGACTTTTAATTGAGTGTAGTCACGTGGTCTTTAATTGGTTTTCAATGTTACTGGCAACATTGTTGCAATTTTTTGACTTTCGTTTAATAACCTGCAACAAATTGCCCGAACAAAAATTCGTAGCGCGCGCTGTGTTACACGATGTCAAAATTTAGCAAAAATCTTGGTCCCGTGTAACATCATCTTTATTGAGATCGAGCTGATTACTTCGCTGAAATTTTTTTGGTGAATACTTTTTGAGCGATCCCTCACAAGCGGCGTTTTGTTCCTGGAGGTCGAAATCGAGTCGTGTATATGATTTATGTGTTATTTGACCATTCCTATGTTTCGATATGTCAAAGACTGACATATTAATCAAATCAATCATTCATTCAGTAGAAGGATAAATGTTCCTCTTTTGTCACTATCTTTCCCGTAAGAAAGCTGTGTTGTGTCCCCATACCATGTGTCACCGTTTGCAAAAGTGAAACAAAATCGTTCCGACCAGATTTCCATCCTGTTTATCTGATAACGGGAAGCGCTTGGTTGGAGGAAGACCACCAACCAGGGAATGATAAACTAGTTTTTTGTCTCATCCTAATTCTGAATAGTATATAACTTCTCTGCTCTCCCATGCACTCAACCGAAATATTCATTTTCTTGTAACATTTATAAAACAATCAGTTGCCAATCAAGCCGATTGAGCCACATTTTATACGACCCGACCCCGGGCTCTTTTAGTATATATCGCCCCAGGAACAAATGCATCAATTAGGTCATTTTAGGACCTTTTAAGAACGATTAGGGGCCCTGGCAAAGTAAACAGTCGATTTTCTTAACACAGGAATCATCTTTGTGATAGTGCTTATCTTCGGCGTGGCACATGACATATTATATTTGAGTCTTGCATAATTTCATAGTTATGGATTATATATATCAGTTTTTAGAAAAGCCTTGTCTTTCAATCTTTCAGGTATTGATCTCTCATAGCGGTAGTCAGTCCTGTTAATGAAAATTCCACCGACAGAAATATTGAAGAGAAAAACACAACTTTACACCAAAATGTGGCAATCATTATAGAGCTTCGATTTAGTTTTATCTCTTAAAGTTATTTTACAACTATACACATTTCAAACAGATGTATCAGGAAGAGGCTTAGCTTCTGAGTATGACGTAACATACTTCATTTGTTATCTGATCACAGAAATCGATCGCGTGAGTCAACGTCCTTCTTTCAGGTGATAACCCCCTACTTAAAACAAACACGTGCTTCAGTTTAAAGTGTTAATAATTATTGTTGATGATGAAGGTCAGGATCAAGGATGATATGTATCACTTTGCTATCTTTCAATCGCGTACATTACCTTTTCGGATGACTTGCTCATCATGAAAATAACTAATATGCTAAAAGAATGTGCAGATTCACGATTCATCACCATATATTGTTTTATATCAGGGCCGTAGCAGGCCATTTTTTATTGGGGGGGGCAAATTTTTTTGAAGGGGGGTACGGTGGGGGGTACGAAATGACTGAAGGACGCGAAGGGTAGCTATAAGGTTAAGGTAAGGCTGAGAACGCATTGGCTGATTTTTGTTGGATCAACTGAGACGTTATTGGATATATTACTAATAAAATTAATTATTATTCAGTACTTTGGGTTCACGATACGATTTTATAGTTTAGAGTAAGGAGTAAATGTCTCATTCAGATGGCAGTTCAACAAGTTTATAGTTCTGACAATTACATATATCATCAACGATGATATCATCAACAACAGCAACAGCAGAATATTATAACATTAATGCAACCTTGCTACATTACAATGTACATAACTCTTTATCTTTGTGCAACCTAGCATGTCAAAATTATTCGGGGGCCCGAGGCCCACCCTGCCCCTCCCCTCGCTACGGCCCTGAACTGCTTTGTACAAAAATATAGTATGTTAACAAAGCTTTTGGTAAACCCCTGGTTAGCAAATCAAGCGAAACGAATCCCCGGTTTCACTCTTCGATCTTTCAATACCGTTTCAGCTGTCCTTGATTTTCTTGATTTTTGGGTTGGAAAATGTCTACTGTAGCACTGTAGTCTCCTCAATTGATATTAAATAAATCAACTTGACTTGAAAGCCTAATTGAAGTAGTTCGTGTTTTCTCTTTCTCTAATTTCTACCGTTTAGAACAGCAATGTCAATGAATTAATTGTTCTTCGTATTGGCCTTCGTCGCTTCGCGACCCCGGCACAAAACGGAATATATTTTCTGCCAACCAGCCGCCAATATAAAATCGTATTACCGGCTCAAAATCGCAATTTTTATTTTTACAATTTCTGTTTTACAATTTCAGGTAAGTATGTCAAGAAAAAGGATTTCAATACGATGGCTCTCGCTGCTGATCGCTCGGCAGGACGGAAGATGGCTGAATACTTGATGGATATAGAGTGGTAGTAAGTATCGGCAACTCGTGCATAGAATACGTTTCGCATGTCTTGTTCCTAGTGTCGCAATTTCTCGATGACAATTGTTCACTGTTGACCGTTTTTTGGCCGACAATTGTATTTGTATGACCTTCCTTCGCCACACCGTCCGTGGACAGGGACGTTAAGCCGTTGGCCCCCAGCGGATGAAGAGCCACTCTGTGGATATGCCGTCTGGGTAATGCCATTATTATTATTATTATTTGCAGTCACATTGTTTTAGTTGCTGTTGGAGGAGACGGCTCCAAGTATGTTTCTGAAGCAAATCAACAGTTGAGAGGATTAGGCGCCGCTGATCCCATTAACAGCGGAAGGTTTGGATCATACGCGCTCATAGGCTACAGTGGGCCTGGTAAACCATCGTGGGTTCAACAGGTTACCAGGGCGAAACGTTATGGGCCTAGCATAACATCCGCTTTGATACAGTTGCCTTATAAACACATCACTAACGGTAGGGATAAATGTATCCACAATCCTAGACAACATTGTATTGTAAAGTGTAAAGCGCCATGAGCATAGGATATGTGCGCTATATAAATAAAGTTATCATTAACATGTTTGGGAGATATTTGAAATTCCACATCGTATTTGATAGTTCAGTGAATTTTTTAACCCGTCTCTCCATAAAGTTTTGACTACCGATAGAGAAATAAATCATGAAATAGACAAGTCAGCATTGACTAGGGGGTGGGGGTGGGGATGGTTCCACCACAGTGGATGTATGGGGCGTTTTTTCCTTGGCTAAGAAATTGAAAGATGTACCAAATCGTTTTGGCAAGGATTGTAGGATAATATTGTGATATATATTAGAAAATTGCAAGTACAATCAAAACAACACAATCAGCTTGTAATATTTTTTCATTTTTCTTATTTTTTATCGAATAGGTTCTTTAGCCGGCGTTCGTGGTGTGTTGCAGGAATTCTGGCACAACGTGCACTTTGATCCAACGCAAACAAAGATGTACAAAGAGAACTCTCAATTCAACAAACCTCCCAGCTCAAGCCTTGCGATTTACAACTTTAACGCACCTTCAAATCTTGGTAACAATTACGTGCAGCGACTGTCAGCATATCTACAGGTAGTCTGCAGTGTGTGTGTGCGTGTGTGTGTGTGTGTGTGCGTGTGTGTCTGTTTTTGTTAGGGGCCTAACGTTTCACTTTGTGGGACGGTGGGGGAGTGACAGAATTGGTATATAAAGAATGGTAGAAACCGAAAAGACAAAGATAAAGAAAACGATGGAGAAAGAGGAGAAGAACAGAAAAGATTGGCAGCTCAAGATTGAACGAAAACAAACTTGTAATAAAATCCTTCTTCCTCCGTCCTCCCCCCCCCCTTAATAGTAAATTGTCGATCCCTTGTAGATATTATTGTACTGTTTATCAAGGTCATGTGCAGTCTTTTCTGCACGAAACAAAGTTATACGAATACCTAATTGCTGGTTTTCACTTAGTCCCAGAGATTCAATTGACAAAGGCATTGCGGCCACGTTGGTACCCTAACAAGAGAAAGTAATTACAACTCTATTGTTACTGGGCTCCAACATGGCGACTATGACGTCACCTGCAAACCAAGAATAATAAGTTACTTTTATTATTCACTAAGCCATAAATTATCAGGATTTATGCGTGAAATAAAATTGTTATTTTTCACATGTGATGAAATATCGTATTTAATCAGATGTGAAAAATAACAATTTTCCCTCTCTAGTCATTTAAAGCTGAAGCCACCTTGTAACCCTAGTGATGGCAGTAGACATTTAACTTCCGATCGTCTCCGAACATTTTCCGAAAATATTCCGAAAATATTCCGAAAATTACTCAAGATTTCCTAAGATTTTCCGACGATTGCCGACATTTATGGCTTAGTGAATAATAAACAGAATATTACATAACCATGGAAATAAATAATAACATCAATAATAACATGCAGTAGAGTTGACTCTGATATGGAAATTATTTTGTGAATTTCTAAAGCATTTTAACTTTCACCATTCTCTCCTGAAATCTTCAGGTTCCACAAGACGGGAACTACACATTCTATCTTTCCTGTGATGACCGATGCGAGTTGTGGCTAGACATGTTATACATTGATGACAGTGCAAACAAGAAAAAACAGAAGAATGACCACTGGCTACTGCGGTCAGATAAATCTAAAGACTACAGAGTCTGGTATAGGTAATACTTGTTATCGCTTGCCTTCTCACAATAGACCATTTTTGAGTTGTCTTTTGTCTATCTTTAAAACCTAAAAGTCATACTTTCAACATTTCATATAAAATATCCATTTCACTTGTAAATAAACAACAACTAATATATAAACAAAAGTAAAATAATAATAACAATAATAATTTAA
>JANVCH010041882.1:0-11337 GCA_025505405.1 Epizoanthus rinbou
CCCTCCCCCCCCCAAAAAAATAGGTTCTTAAAAGATCGTAATTCACAATGAGGCACTCTCTACGTTGTTCCAACCCACAGAGAAATATATTATTATTAATTATAATTACTACAAATGTAAGGAAAGCCGTGTGACACAAGCCGAAGGAATACGTGTTGGTCATATAAACTGATCTCGTGAACAGTTGACTTGACATTGAATGTAGTTATAGTCAAAAGAAAGAGCAGCAAAGGTGACAACGGTTGCCATAGAAACCACGTACTTTAGTAAACTGCGAACAATTCTCATGGACTGAATGTGGTACATTTATATTGCGCCTTTTCCATATGAAATATATGCTCAAAGGCGCATTACAATTATCAGTTTACCCACAGCGAACCGAAAGCATGTATATCGATAGACCGCTTGTGGACGCTTATTTATAGAGTGACAGCGAGTATTTTATGGTGACTCATTCTCGTTGCAGAGGAACCATGATTCTGCGACGTAGACAGGTTGTTGTCTCAGATCAGATAATGCTAAGCTGCGGGGGCGGGGGGCGGACATGCACAAGAATTTTTATAAAAAACCGAAACTGTCGTGTAGCACACTATCATGGAACTCTGCCTACATATGCTTGTCTTCCTTGGCAGTCATAATCTCTTACTGTGATGGAGAAAATAGGTGTCAGTGTGGGCAGGCTGTAGGAGCAAGAACGCCGAGCGAAAGGAGAAAGAGCGAGAAAAACTTTGCCGTGCAATTTTGAATCAAAACCTAACTTGTAAGCAAATCGTATCACCCCGCTGCACACAACATGAAATGATCGGCCCTACCATCTAGTTTATCTCTAAATTTAGTCTGCGGCAATAGTTTATAGATTTGACTAGTCTCTGTAAATCAGCAGGGTGAAACAGCACTTATATCAGTGTTTGTAAATGGTCGCTAATGGTACAAAGGAAAACCTATGGCTAAAGAAAGAATGCCCGTGGATTGAAATGTTAGTTGATTCACCGCTGAAAGAAATCATTACACAAAACTGATACTGTTATCAAGCAACTGACAGTTGTAACAGTATCATAAATACAGATTCCAATCGGTCTTGAGCCTGACTTCTTTCATAAGCTACCACTAACAATGGAGTAAGACCAGACTGAAATTAAGCATGCACGCCAAATGCAAGCGAAGCTCTTTGACTTGAATAGAGATCACAGTGTCGTTCAGTTTTTTAATACTACACCGCGGCCAGTATTAAAACCTCTTGAACTTCTTGAACTACACTATTCATCAAAATGTTTAAAAAAATCCAGAAAGCATCAGTCAAAACACGTTCATTTCCTCTTATGGAGTTAAAAGATGTCACCTACCTACATCAGACATTTAAAATAAGCTCCGTTGCCATTGTTGCCATGAGTCCGGCGCCCAGTTCACAGACAGAAACAGTGGTAAAGAAACGACTGATGTTCCACTAAATAGAACAGTAGCTACCAACTTAACTCACAGACACAGACTACTGTGTTATTTTAGCTTTAGTAGCTTTCATGAACATGAACCTGACTCGATTGGCCTCTTAACTACGAGCACTATTTAAAACGATTTTGCTTATCTAAACAGACCGATCTTTGGATCTTGTTTTGACACCTTTTCATTGAAAAGGATCTTTATCTTTAGTTCCAATTGTTGTAGTCCCTAAAATTGAAAGATCGCCAGAAAATGTAGCCCTTTTAAGGCGATTTAACGTCTAAAACACCGACAATCTCAACAGTAACACACACAACATTCATTTAATATAGATACTACTCCACTCTGACAAGACAGACAAGGCGCGTTTTACGTCCCCATTTTCAGCTTGTCTTTAGCCACCGATATTAACATATCATCCAATTTTCACGTAAGAAAGTTAAAATAAATTATCTCTGTAACATAAACATACCCGATACAGATGGAACGACAGGAGGCTTCTACGTCGACAGGAAAAAAAGATTGAAACCTCGAGAATTTAATTTCCTGATCAATGACCACTACAACATTTACATTTTAACTTAGTGCTATTTCAGAATACACAATAAAATCTCAGAACGATTGGCGTATAGAAGATCCCGACATTTGCCTTGTAATTTTGAAATTTCGTACGATTCTACGAAGATAAACCAATGCCTATGGTTGCTAATACTGGATTCGCCAGGATTGTTCAACTTTAATGGTGAATGGTGTAAGAATTGTTAAGAAAGTTGTTAGATATGGTTCGCAACTACATGCTAAGTGATTAACGAAAGACACTTGCGAATTGACAGATTCATTTGCAAAAAAAGAGACTCCATGCATGCTCGTGATTACGTTGTTGTCTTCATAATTGAAGCAAGAGGTTAAGGAGAGCCGCTCTAGTGCAAACCGATGCGCCCTCAGGACATACCAGGAAATGTCATTTTTCGAGTTAATATTTGGGCGCATTGCTTTCTTCTCAAAAGACTAGCGTATGTTCACCAATTCAGTTAATATAGCCTGGATAATTCAGAAAATACGTTGGAATTATCATCGGGAATGAAACACTCTCAAACTTGATAAAGAAACTAGTTTAAGGTATGGATCTATCAAAAAAGATTGTTTAAAACAATGTTATAAAAAGCTGGCTCACAATGGCGCTGTTGTTGATAGTACAACATGAACTTCGTGTCTAATTTCTCTGTCAGTCATATTTATCGCGTCGATTTTACAGATGTCTTGATGTATTAAACTCGTTTGATTCAAAGGCTCATAATACTAGAGTAGTGCTTTATGAACTTAGGGTAAACTGGTACAGCTAGTAAAATGATTTCATGGCTAGTACCATATCCACTTTCGAGTCAAAGAAATGAAATTTAACAACAGATGAAAAACAGAAGTTAACAATGAGAAGTGACAGAAAGATTATCATTGCTTCATGTCTGTTTTGCCAAATGTATAATTCTTACCGATAATTAAAGCTCCCGCCGTTGGTCCAAACTTTCGTGCGATATTTCGATTTCCGTGTCTTTGCAGATTCAGCTAGTGTCAAGATGTAGTGTTGAAACAAGAAACCTTTTTTCAAGAGTTGTTCTCTTATCAAATGCTCTACTCTCTACGTTCTTGCGTTCAGCCGTAATCTAATATGAAATCGATGATCGAAGAGACAACATCATTTAGCAGTCTTTTCGTCTGCCTCATTAGTAATGTCAACGCGATAAATTAGTTTCGTTTGTAAGTAAATACCAGTGATTTTATTTGTCATAAGTTCACTGGTCCATGGCTATTCCGTCATCCCATTCAATTCACAACTGGGTAAGTTCATTCTGGAAATCTGTCCACAACACAATATAGCGGTGTTAATTATGCAAATATAACGTACATACGACCCCCTAGACCAACGAAACAATGCCAATAAAAAATTGGGGAAAATACTATAAAGCTGTATTTGTATACGGTGTCAATTTTCATGAACAAAATTTCCTTGGAACGCTATAGTATAGCTAATTTTGACAAATTTTGAATATCATGCCAGGGAACCATGCCAAGAGTTTATGAAAAACGATAATCCACCTATATTTTGTTTTATTGAGTTTCATGCTAATGATCTTTTAATATCAAATAAAAATATTGATAATGTGCGATTGAATATAAGGCAGTCGACGGTCCTGTCAACTGGATATGAGTCCGAATGCAGTCATATGACACATACTTCATCTAGCTAGTATTAAATTGATTTTAAAGCTTTTGTTAAACGTGTTTATTAAACCGTCCTGCTAATAAACCAGTCTGATTCTCAATGCCAGTGAGGTGTGCAATTTCAAACAGACGGAAAGGGAATGGCACGATAATGCTCAACTCCTCAAGTATGTGAATAAAAATATATTTACAAAACGTTGTAGCATTCTAGCAATCTCTAAAAAGTAATAAATAATTTTAAGCCAAAATTTGATTAAATACCATCTCTTTTCTCCTTGGTGTTTGACTTCAAAATATGCTTTGGAAATGCAATCTGTTTGAACCAATATCTTTAATTACCAATCAGTTTTAGAAAGCGTACAATGGATTTACAATAAAATATGGCACATTATATGTAGCCGGCTAAGAGACACTAATTACACAATGTGGAATTACTTTATAGACTAAAATCTCTGGTGATAAAAATATCATAAAAGTAAAAGTATTGCAGACAATTGGACATACTAATAGCGATTGTCCCTTGCTGTCAGAAAAGTTTTTATGTGTGTCTGTGCCTGAGATCGAGACTGGGCCCGACCTCGAGAACTGTTTTAGTATACTCATTTTAATACTATCTCGTTGCCACAAATATTCAAATCAAGAATTAGTATTTCTCAACCGTTACAGATTTACAAAATGTGATGAACCCCAAAGTATAATCTATATGACGAGTTTCGTATAAGTTTTGAATACTGAAAAACAAAAGCAAAACATTGCAAAATACAATACTGAAATTCTGTGGTACGTTAAGCCAACGAGGTGGCTGTAAAATGGCGGGAAAATGGCGCGCATTGTGGCGCCAAAATGCCGTACACGTACACGCGTAGTTACGCGTTGTCTTGTAATTTTTGTTAGAACTCTGAAACGTGATTGGCTAAGAACCAATAGCGTTATTACATTCGTTCGTGATTCGCCTGAAGTAAATTGATAAAGCAATGGAATCACAGAGTATCAAGACAGTACAGAGACATGAAATGAATTTGTTCGACACTTATGCGACACATTAAAAGGCAATTCATAATGACGGCCAGATTTATATTTTCTAAAAAAAACATTACAATAGGGCTTCAGTTGTCTTAGAAATAACTTTTATGGGAGTATACAATTAATGTAACTTCAATATGTTTTCGATTTCAGTACTTTCTTTTGAAGATAGATATATTGTCACATATGTAATTTGCCGATTTTAGTTTTCCTTTTGAATATTTCAACACTGTTCGGTATTTTATGCCGCTTTAAACAAAGAAATAGTCTGAATTCAGAATATAAAGAGATATTGGAGAAGATTAAAGCCTACGTCCTCCATATAAAGTCCATTAATTATTATGTCATATTTTTATACTTAGTTTCTTAGCTTCCGTATTTTTTCTCTGTTGCTTCCGCAGTGACTAATGACTTACTGAGCCATACCTCCTCTAATTCAAAGTACTTTAGTATAAAACCTTTCACGTTACTAATTATCGCGACTAAAATTAACGAAGATAGTTCCAATTCAAGGAAAGTTAACAAGAAATTGTCAGGTAAAATTTTGATACAATTCCTAGTCGTTGACATTAATGTGAGTGAGAGTTTAAGAATTGCTGGGTAAATATGATAAACGCAAAGTTTCTTGAAAATAGCAGATTTAAATGTATTAAAAAGCAGTCAAAGAGGGAAATACCTCTGTTAATTGACTGCAATGAGTGTTAATAAAGTTTATCATTATCATTAAAATGGACTAACCAGTCTTACAGGTCGATAAAACAATGGATAAAAAACAGAAAATCACGATAAAAATATCAGGGATGAAGATAATATCGCAATTTATGTTATATTTTTTACATTTGGGAAAGGTGTCAAAATTATTTAAAATGAAAGAAGATTTGTGAAAAGTAATGCGCCATAGAAATTAACACTGCAGGAAATTCTACGCGAATTTGTCCTTTGTATAATTCGTATTAATTTCGTGGGCTATTATAAATTACTTTCCCCGATACAGTAAACAATCCAATTTAAGTAATTAGAACTGTCAAACTTGCAATCTGACCGTTTGTATTTTCTTAATAGACATAGGAACATATTGAATCATCAATCTTTAAAGTCAATTTCCTGTGAACCTTTCTGTGATCCTTAAATTGATGCCAAACGTAAAATAATGTTTTATTGATGTCCTCCAGGGTTTCAAGCAAGATAAATTAGTACATCACAACACTATTCTTACTTATTCTTGATAATTCTACTTCTGTTGACACCAGTAAGAAATATCCAGTTGAGAACTGCAACTCAAGACCGCATATATCTTTCTTTTAATACTGATCTGATGAAATAGAAAGTGTTTATTAAAGGATTAAGCAATATTTGTTGAAAGAACCCAAGTTAATCCCCATACCACAGTTTATTATTAGTAATAGTTTAAATTAGTACGTAAAGTTCAAATTTAAACTAAATTTCGAAAGTCAAAACATGAATAAGAATTGAAAAACAAAACCGCAAGCCCCGGACGTGTGAATCCTTTCTTTCATAAGAAACTTTCGAATTCATTTGTGTAATTAACACAGTTATTATTTGATAGACTTGATGAACATTATAAATCAATACTTAAAATTGAATAATGGCAAAATTTGCTGCATGATGGTATTAAAGGTGTAGGGGGTAGGTTTGCAACAAACAGAGTCAAAATTTCTTCATGCCACGATACAAATTTATGTAAGGAAGTATGATTGATGTCAAGCCATGGTTAATATTAGAAAAATTGACAAACATTGTACATAATAACCCGAGACTTCCGTATTTTGCTTTCACTTCATATCAAGATATTATTACCGCCTCCAGGCTTATTAGTAAACTCCTACCAAGGAAATATGTGAATGATATAAACCACTGTTGATGGATACTGGAAGAGTAATTGATAATCTTCTGAAGTCTCTGGATTTTTTTTCGTATTTCCCACCCAGTAGGCAAGAAAATCTCCCGGTTGGAATTCCATCAATGTCAGGACGAGTCCCCGAGCATTTCTAAACAATTGCGCACTTTGAATGTAGTCTCGTATTTAGGTATTATTTTAGCTTTCAAAGAACTGCGAAAGCACATTTTCTTGAAAATGAGAATGATCAAAATTTGGAAAAATCTCGTTATCAACGAAATATATTACTGTTTAGTCAGAATCACGAATCTATCTCAATCTCAATACTGCAATTTGATTCCTTCTTTGTATACAAACAAGAAAATATATCAGTTCTTATGCAATTAAGGTTCAATTTCTAAAAAATAAAGAACAGCCCCTCTACAAAGTATTTTAAAATAGGTATTATATTAAACGTACCAAATGTTAGCTAACCTATTTTATAGATATTAAGTTTTATAAGCTAACAGTTTCGTTGTGCGGGCAGGGATATATTTTTAAAACAAACCTTCCTCAAATTTTGTCATTTGTCCAGTTTTTTAGTATTAAATGTTAAAACATCGAAAATGTTACTGTTTACTCTTATCAAAATATGCTGATTTTAAGCGTTACACTGCTGAAATGTAATTTTACTGTCCTGAAGGGAAAAAAGCAGCTGTCTAAGTCGCTATGACTATGTTATAGACTGAGACATCTCACTTAGACCCTCAGTTTCAGCTGAAAGCAATGTAGGTAATTTCTAGCAAAGGAATATCGGTAAAAAGGGTTACAATTTGGATCGAGGACTTGAAAAAGTCAATTGGACATACAAGGCAAGAAAGCATTTTTGTGGATTCTTTTTGAATCAGAGTATCGCCCCCTTAGTTCTATTTATTTGGATGAAAACTTTGCATAAAAAACTTTACATATAAACTATACATATAATATACATATAATATACATATAATTCCTCAGTTTTGAGGACGTAGGAAGCGTTTTCGTCCAAACGTGAAGAATCGAATCATGCAATTAGGGTCTTATTCCCCCTTTTTTTCTCAGTTGTTACGTTCGAAATGTTTCGTGGTTTTATTTTTCACGAGTAAAGCGAAGAATGTTTTCAACAAAATCCATTATGAGCTAGAAATATATGTGTTTTTTAACAATTGATCAAAGCACTCACCTGAGAACTCCATCTGGTTGCAAAAGCAAACATATATAATATAGGTAACATTTAAATGCAAATTTTAGGCTTAAATTACCATGGCAACTGTTGTCATATTAAGCGGATACTGGTCAGCGGTAAAACTACATGGCGGAAATAGAGCAACCAGGTATACTCTTATATTATAACGTGCCTACCGCAATATTCCTAAAGGTTATCTGTTTCAATTTGCAACTAAAAGTCGAAAGAAATCAACACCTTGGACATTGTTCTGTGGTCCCAAATAATCTAGGCATTGGTAGACCTGTACCAGTATATGAGATTTTTGTTTTCATTAAAAATAAAAACTGAAGTGAAGAAAAGATGGAAAGTGAAATTGTGAGTTGTGTTGTCTAGTCTGGGCTCAGTTGTTCATCAAGGAGTTGATAGTGATATCAGCGGACAAGTCCTTATCTAGCAGATAAGTGTTTTACATATTTAGCTTATTTTATCCACTGGACAAGGAAATTATAAAGGATTTATACTGAACAACCAGGATCTTGTTGATACCAGTTACCTTACGGATAGCTCCTTAGAAGAATATGAATAATCATACACTGAAATTTCCCAATACGTAATTCCTCGTCGATGCGACACATCGTTTGGATTTTAGATAGATATAAATTAAAATTTCAGTGGAAAACTTACCGTTTAACAATCGATGTGTATTTAACAATCGATGTGTATACAATTCAGTGTGTATTCTACTTTTAAGTAGCGTATTTGAATGCTCCTACAAAGATATGCCCGCCATCTTGTTCATCAACTTATTGTTTGCTAGGTATTGTTTGTAGTTTGAAATTCAAAAACGAACTGACTCCTAAACTAGGGTGTGGCTCACGTGATCGTCACGTGATTCGACGTTTGATATCGATCATTGACAATGATAATTATGTTAATTATGCCTAATTACTGACGTGACTATAAAAACGAGGAAAGATCTGAATAAGGATTCTGACAAAAGACGACATTTCTTCTTTCAGATTTATTGAAATAAACGCTGTTACTTAATAAACCGCTATTGAATTTTATTTTTCATTGCAATAAAATATTCGAGTGGCATTAAACACAAAGGCACAGAAAAACACTTGCTTTGGATAATTGTCTTCAGTGAAGAATTCAGCAAAGTACGGTTGAACAGACATGAGTTATTTGCCAATTTGTTACGGTAGCCGGGGAATCATGCAAATTTCCGTACTATACTCAACTGATCTGTTTCAAAGTGACAACTCGTAGATTATTGTTTTGTAGCAGTGAATATCAATTTGCACTGTTTACTATTTAGCTGTTGAGAACAACCGAATTTAGAAGTCAATAATTGTAAATTTTTAATGTTTTGATTTGATAGATCCGTAGTTTTTCTCAATGTATGATTAATAACGCAGCAGGCTATGTGAGAACGACAGCTGAACGGTTCTTTATCAACAGTAAAAAATAGGTTTTATTTGAAGGGGTATTAAGGAAGGCAAACGTTCCCATCTCGGTGACTAGGCTTTGTCAAATTAAATTTAGTTATATTCTTACATACTATCTTGGTATAAATTACGATAAAACATTTCCAACATTTTATTTCCGGCGTTGCTTCAAAATAACTTGTAGAAGTTTTAGTTCTTGATTATTGTTTAGCTTTAATATAATGCTTTCCTATTTATTAGATATATATTGGATCACATTTCTCTCGATTCTGTCAACTGGAATTCATGTTGGGAGGGATTTTATAAAACAAAAATCCATGAGCGATTCATGTTTTCCATATATAGCTACAGGATTAAACAAAAGATGATGTGCAGTATTTGTCGTTAATTAACACGGAGCTAGAATTAATTAATGCCCTACCTAGAAACATTACAAGACCTTAACTGCAACGTCAAGAGAAAACTTAATAACTTAGGATCCAAATTCTCTAAAATATGCAACTACAAAATTTCAGTAATAAAGAATATGTATTATATCGGCTAACGTTACCCTAATATTATAAATGAGAGGAAAAAATAGAAGTACGACTGGCTGTTTCTTGAAACTTTAATAATTGTTTGTCAAATATACAGAAAGCTTGCTGTGAGCCAAGCCGGCTATACTTTATACCGACACAATTCTTGATACACATGTCACGTAACAGTGTAAGCATGGACATTTCAATTAGAAAAAACACTGAAATGCATCCCTTGTATTTTCGATCCTACTCGGTTAGAATAAAATGTAAATCGAAATGTTCTCGCAACAATAATACTATTAGTATTAATAATAACAACAATAAAATACATGCTGTATGATTGCTTTTTGTTGCCACCTGATCTAGCTCTATAAGATTATCTGATCCTTTAAAATACAACATTAAAAATGTTGTTTTAATTTAATCGACAGTCTTTTCTTGTTAAGAGAACGAACTCACTCACTTAAATGAATTGCGGTCTGTATATTGGCAAACTACAGTGAATATGTGTTTTCTAATTTCGTTTTGCCACAGGATTGAACGACTGAATTGCTTGACAAATACTGATTTAATTTCTGTATCTAAATTTTTATCCTATACATGTATACGATTAAACAAAAGGTAACTTACCTCTATGACAATTATGTATGTCAAGTGTGTAAAGTAGGCACAAAATTGATGACACCTTCAGTGCAGCTATTTCATTTAGTTCTGTTGTAATCCATACTCGTTGCTTTCAATCTAGTTGAATTAGAAAAACTTCGTCGACTGCCGAAGAACAGCAACAAGTAAACCTCGATGTGAAATTACAAAACGGACTTTATAGCTCATAGAAGCAGTTAAAGCTCAAGAAAATGATTAGAGAGACTCGTTTTATGTCGTTCCTTGTGCCTCAAACCCGCTTTTAGTAAGTAGCGAGGGAACAGGTGCTTTCGCTTCACCGACAACCCAAATTATACGATTCCACCTATAAAATACAAACCACCCGTAGACAATATTGACAGTATATTGTCGCCTGAATGTGGAATCAATAATACTAGGTTGTATGAACTGAAATATTACTTTATTACAGACTATAGACAGTTCAAGCCCCTTCAAAAACATCGTGATAAAAAAGATTTGCCTTCAATTCCACTTGTTCGTGGCCATAACACGAAATTCCTTTAAAACATGGAAAATAACTGCAGACAAAGTTGTTGTTTGTTTCGTGTTAATTCACCGCGCAGCACAGCTATAAAAGACCACTTTCTATGCTAGAATGAAAGCTCGATGTATATTTTTACTGTTTTATTCTGAGTAATATCGTATTTTCTTGTGAAAAAGACATAAATATTAGGCGACAAATTAAGATCAATTTGCAATGTGTTAAAACTGATCCCACCGTTTAAATTTGTCACTCCTTTTTTGGTCTACAATGAAATACTTACGAGTGTTCAATATCTCCATAGTAACTAGACACCAAGGCTTGTGTCAACAATATTACCGCACTTTGAGTTATCAGCAATTGATTATATTTTGTTTTTCTAAATTTATGTAAAGTCAGATGTAAATCTAAGCGAGCTCACAACTCAAGAATCTTCAGAGCGCAAAGCAGATTTAGAATCCTAATATTTCAAATATACAAAATATAAAAATTATTATTATATC
>JANVCH010041993.1:0-11335 GCA_025505405.1 Epizoanthus rinbou
CAGTAATAAACCCCCAATAAGAAAATATGCCCCAAAATTACAGACACAAAGAATTCCGAAACAAGACATCACTGTCTCCCGAAAATGGGTTCATTGACTACAATACAATACAATACAATACAATGCAATACAATGCAATGCAATGCAATGTTAAATGCAATGCAATGCAATGCAATGCAATGTTAAATGCAATGCAATACAATACAATAAACTACAATGCGAATTTCAATGTAATGATAATTATTTTATAAGTCTTGCATTAATAATCCTGCTCCAAATATAAGCCGCCCCCTCTTCAAATAATTATATAAACCCAAGTAAACCTTTGGAGCTAGAATAAGTCCTGAACGTATTGTTACAAATTTACTGCAGTTGCTGTAAAAAGAAACATACAAAGTGAAACTGACACCTACGATGCAGTGAACAAAAGTACTCCGCTTGACTTTAATGAAGCTAAAGGTATCTCCGTATCAGGTAGAATCAGTCGTAGTGATCGGACAATATTTGCATTCATTACGAGCATCTTTGTTACAACAACATAAGAGAGAAAAGGGCAACGCACGTGAAAAACTTGAGAAATCTAATTATTCCTCTTAGGTAAAGATTCACAAAATACGTACATGCACCGTATATATGTCGAGATCAGACAGATGTTGCATCCTGTTTCTAAAGTATCTCAATTTCAATTAAAAGAGGTTGGGCATGAGATAATAAGTAATGGTTGGGGCTTGTTGAAAAGGAAAAATAAAACAACAAAATCATGCAAAGCAAAAATATAAGAAATAGAGTTCTGTTAGGCAACATAGCTAAATATATTCTTGAATAGGTGTCAAAACTGACTGACAAAACTGTACAAAATTAAGATGATATTTTGAAGTTTTATAAAGCAGTTCAGAGTTGCTGCCTATTTTTAAAACATTGCTTTTATTATTATCAGTGTATAGACGGTATTAGTATCAATGCATTGTCAACTGATCACCTATTTTTAAATTTTAATGCAACTTTTTTCCGTCACAAAAATTAATAAATTATTGACAAGCAAGGTAATGAAATATGCTAACATATATTATAGTAAATGATCACCTTGTTTGTCTTCAGGTTACTTTTCTTTACGGATTCCAAAGGTTTCATTTTGATGCTAGACACGTAATCCTTGAAATGTGGCTCCAGCTTTGCAGCCTCTCCAGCTATTAACAGCCCGTAGGTGAACCTGTGATGAATTATCCTGCTAACTTTGTACCAGGCACCGTTTAGTAGATCTTTCCGATATGCCGCCACGTATACATCCACCACAATGGCATTAACTGTTCCGTTCTTAAGGGCTTCAATCAACTCTTCGTAGCTGCCAAAGCTTCGACCTACATTTATAGTGAAAAATATATTTATCAAGGGATATTGGAATTTATTGAGCAAAGAGATTCCAGCGGAAAAGCAAATTCTCGTTTGACACGCTAACTGAAGTTGAAGGATGCATAGTTTAATAAATAAAGTTTCAGATCAAATTTAATGCGATTCGTGAAGTTTCTAATCGTAGAGAGGAAGCTTGGAAGCTTGGAAGTTAATTACTTAATTACGTGATTAACTAGTTAGGGTTTTTAGGAAATTTCATCAAATCATTGACTAAGAAATATTATACTTTATATTTTCCTTAAAACAATTCTGCCACGTTTTCTCAGTTTTCAGTCTTTTTAAGCAAGTGCAAAAATACCCTCTAAATGATTCACATCAGAAGTTAAAATATTGGTAATGACTTATGCGACATCCAGATCCGTCCACCATCTTGGATTTTGTTTTGATGCCGATTGCGCAATTTTAACCTTAATTGGGATAAACACACTTCTACATTTCACAGAAGTGAAATGTAATCTATTCGTAAATTTCATGTTCCAATAAAACGGCAGGAAACAACAAATGGTGAATTTTACTAATACCTGCAATCCATAACGTGGTTACCAACGAAAAAATATTACCGCATAAATAAAAGGTAGCCATTTCATTCCTGATATTTTTGACAAAAACTCCGAAAATGAATTATACAAGCCTGAATAAGGTTAAATACGAACTAGATATCGGAAGAAACCGAGAAAATATCAAAAGTCTCACCTGAATTTCCTTTCTTTATTAACTGTAATGAGATTCGTTGTTCTGTTGAGTTAACCACTGCGCCAATCTAGAGTAAAAGGTGTAACATTACATAGTCATAGACCCTTTAATATTTTGTTAACCCAGCAGCCTGACTTCAGACGCTAATGTTCCTTCGCAGCGAGTCAGATTATTAATCCAGTTCATATAGGATAGGATAGGATAGAAACTTTATTTGAGTGTCAAATCTTCGAGCAGACAATTTGTCCACTAATCGGGGACACTATAATAACATATCACACATTAAAAACAAGACATTCACACTATGCACGATTGTTAAGATTAAATATAAAATATCCGAAGTTTGTAATAAAATTATATATACATATATAGCAAAACTATAAAGACAAAAATGCCCACCCACACGCCAGCACCACCTCCGCAACTAACCACGGCACAGGCCACAGCCCCCACAAATCAGTTACTAAATGATAAAATAAAATGTTATGATTTTTAATATTTGATCATTATTTGTCATTGAGTACCTAGCGATTGTTTTGATTAGTCTAAGAATGCCACTAGAAAGTGTACTGTGAGTTGTTAAGTGAAATTGATTGGATACAGGTCTGGATTGATTCATTTCAGATTCATGATCTATTCTTATTAATGACCAATTTTTTTTTTTAGTATGAAGCATACAGTATCGAGAAGAGTGAACGGAAAGTTGATATTGCTGCAAAGCTGTTCTTTGAAATGTGAGTAATGGTTTTACCCTGCATTAGGGACCATTCATTTTTTATGGGTAGGGGGGGCTGGTGGTTTTTAAATACTCTCTGAAATATATGGCATGCCCCCCCCCAAAAACCAGTGACCTATCCTCAAACCAATACAGATATTTGTTTGACAACTTGAACCATTAAATAGACTGACTGTCACACTTACAACTCTTTCCAAAATATGACACAAAAGTCACAAAATGCTCAGCATTTACCTGGCTAACCAGGTTCCCATGGAGACCAAGTTAAGTGCCTGACAACAATGGTGTTTAATATTTCATGACTGTCTGTATAGGTTTGAACAGTTTCCAGATGAAAACCTGCTATGGAATGAAGTCTCCATGATAACTGAAGCTCTTGAGTCAAATGAGTTGGATCCCGGTGGCATTTTCCTGAAAGGTGAGCATCTGCACCATAATCCAGCTATTTTTCTTTTTAGATGTGTTCCTTTCCATTTTTTTCCTTTTTCTTTAATTACTTTTTCCTTAAATTATTTAATTATTTGTTTGCCTTTTACTCTGCTGGGAAATGCTAATTTCCTTTGCAACAAGAAACATATTTCAGGCTAGGAAAGAAAATTAATATCTGCAGACAGTCAATTTTTTTCATTTTTCCTTTTTTCTTTTGTTGCTTTTGTTTTGTTTTCATTTTCTTGCTTTATATTTGGGAATTTAATAATTTATTTATTTTGTATTATTTTTATCTGTAAACTTTCCAACCATGTTCTTTCTCTTTTTTTTCCTTTTCATTGTGTATGTAATTAATATCCTAGGAATGGAGCTCTAGAAAACCATCTAAGAACTACATGGAACAACAATATCTTTGTACATAACCAAAAAGTGTTTACAAGTGTGCATAATTATCACTTTATTAATTAGTACAAAAATCCAGAAGTTATTCGTCAATTTCATATTTTGTATTTTTGTTCTTTTTCCTTATTTTCATGATTGTTCATGTTCATGTTCATACATGTCCATGTTCATTTTCATTTTCATTAATTTGTTATTTCTTCCTTTTCCTTTTTTCCTTTCTTTTTTTTCTTTTTCCTTTTTTCCTTTTCTCCTTTTCAGATGCACTATCTATATTTCAGAATGAATAGAAAACAGTCAGTCAGCCTTAGTGCCAGCCTTGCATTAATTTTACACATCAAGACAAGTGTGCCAACAGGAATCTTGAAGTTGTTTTATATTTCCTTACAGAAATGTTTGCAAGTCTTCCACATTATGCCCAGAGGGAAATGTTGCTGAACATAGCAGGTACATCTATTATAATTAAGTTTAATACAAATCACTTTTGAAAGGTTTCTGTTTATGCCAATGAAGTGTAATAATATTGATACATGTGTGATATATATAGGCTAAAAAGTGTTTACTGACAATAGATCAATAAAACCAAAACGTTTTCGATCGTAGGGTCATCATCAGTGGTCATCATCATCATACCACAGACTGATGATGACCCTACGGTTGAAAACGTTTTGGTTTTATTGATCTAAACATTTTTTAGCCTATATATATCACATTTTTAAAAAGCAACTATTATGACATAGTTACATGTTTTAATTCTCATTTGCAACTGGATAACTCCTTCAGCCCCAAAATCTATGACATGTTCTCCAAACTAATTCCATGTATTTCTGACAAAGCTTGTCATGAAATATTGAAACGCTTTTTCTAATTGTCATATTAATCTCTTGCGCATTCATAGCACAACCTGTAAAGGATAATACTGTCTTACACGAGAAGTGTAAAAAGTGTGTCTGTCGGGGTGGGAAGATGTTAAAAGGCTTGCCGATCAATGGATTTGGCCCACAATTTCGTTTAGATTACAGGTACGGATTTTAAAGATAACTTCCATGGATTCGTAGATCCTATCAATCTAGTGGATTCGGATTCCACTGCTTTTTCGGAATGGATTTCGGATTTATAAAACAAGCAAAATGTAGCGGATCAGTAGATTCACATCCAGATTTGGATTTAGGCTAGAATAATTGCGGAGTAATGGATTTGCTATTCCCCCTCCACCCCTTCCTTGTTGTCTTCTTCACAAAACTCTTTTCCGCTTCTTCCAGTTCTTCCTGACCTCGTAAAGTTGAGGGACGTTGAATTGTGACTGCTCCGGTGATCTTCAATCCTTGTATGTAAGAGCTATTTTCAAAGCTCTACTGGTTAAATATTACAGTAGTTTCAAAACTACAGAATAATTGCAAGTAACATTCCTCTATCACATTTGTTCAATTCAATTCAGACGAGAATGGGCAACTCCAACCCCTATTTCATGTGCAGTCCAAGACAGCAGAAGGCAAATTCTTCTTCTTGGACAGCAGTAGAAAGATGGAATGTAGTACTTGGCAAAATGGGGCGCAAGAACAATTATGAGCGAGAGACCTATTTTATCTAAATTGTTTCACGTTAGAGAAAAGGCGCGCCTGGAACACGGCCAACTTACCTTACCTCACCTCACCTCACATTACCTGACCTGACCAGACCTTACCTGATCTTACCTTATTTAACTTACCTTACCTTACCTTACCTGATCTTACCTAACCTTACCTTACCTTATCTCACCTTATATTGAGATTGAATATAGAAATATGTGCTATACTGATAATCAACATTGATATATATAATGCACTTAAAGTCTTGATATATCTAGTGCAATAACAAGAAAGGAGTCTAGACCATATTTGTATATCTAGAGTAGATACCACGTCATATTTCTCTGCCTTCGTCCTATCATTGCTCACTCTGAGGCCGTCAAGGCTTGTCAAGAGAGACAGTGGAAAACAACTCATCTCCACATTGACCTTACCTTGGCTATGGTGCAAACTGAACTTGATCTGAGTCAGTATTCTCTGGTCTATGACTGTTTGACAATCAGAAATTAATCGTCTACAGTATTACGGATTCAAAATGAACCAAACGCCTTTCATGTTAATGTGCTAGATATACACGTGATGTACCTTTAATAGGGCCATGAGAGTGTCTGAATGGCCTATGGCACAGTGCAAGATGGTTCTCTTCCTTCCATCCCTAGCCTTGAAGTCGGCCCCATGTTCCAGCAGAACATTAACAGCATTAGTGCATCCACGAGATGCAGCCAACAAAAGAGGAGTCTGCTTGTCTTTGTTGCGGTCATTCAACTCAGTACCCTATAAGAATAACAGCCACAGAATGTTCAGCTGGACATGACAAATGTGTGGTCTGATAGCCTTCCATATTGATACATGTCATTCACCCACAGTGACTGGGGAAGAAGATCTTTATCAAAGCATACTAGTGAAAACTTTGTTTAACAGGAAACCGTTTATCTACTGTACCTTCTTCATGTTGATAAAATTATGTCTTGTTTCAAATTTTGCTTGTTGTTTAATCTTGAGAAAACTGTTTGATAGAAATGAAATGTTCCAGGCTAGTTCTTCCGAGCTTTTATCTAGCAATTCAAGACTGCAGCAGCTTCTTTAAAGAACAAAATCCCCAGTTAATTATATTTACACCCAGAATCCGATATAATAATACGCGATCTGTGTGTCAGTGTGTAACGCTGCTTCCCAGGCTCCCTCGATTAGTTAAAGCCACAACAAAATGTAAGAATTGAAGTTCTTGCTAATCGTGTTCTTTCGTGTAGCAACATGAACGCGTACTAAATTGTTAGTTAGTTAAAGCTGCAATAGAAATGTAAAGTTTTACAGTGCTAATTGTGTGACATGAACACCATCCTAAATTGTTTAGGAATCTGATGAACAACAAGCAGCGAACAGTGAATATGAATAATATTCAGCTAAGTATTTTATACTAATACATTGGAAATTCGATTAAAGATGGAAACAATATACTGTGACATCCTAGATCCAAATGTGTTAATATTAAACTGTTCTGGGTTTCGTGGCACGGATCTCTACTTCTTCTATGTGCTTTCATCTTTCAATTTACTAAAGTCTAATATATGTTTGTTGTCTAATATATGTTTTGTTAACAATCAAAATACAGCATTAAACAGGTTGTTTTGTCTTCACAAGATGGCAAACAATCGTTGTCATGGTTTTGCCTCTAGTAATCTTAGCCAACTGTACCTGCTCCAAGAGAAACTCAATGATTTCTGAGTGATCATACATTGCAGCTCTGTGTAAAAAAAACAAATGTAAAATGATTATTAAAATACTAAACGATCCCAGAAAGCAATGCTGCATATGCTAATTTGGCATGAAAGAACAAAAGAATCATTAGCTTATGTGATTTACATGGTGCATTTCGTAATTGTATTGTTTCCTAGACGACATAAAGTAACTCATATTGTGCCCAAAGAATAGCTTAGCTTGATTAACACTCTAGAAGACACATGGTTCAAACACATTTCTGGGATCCTTTGAGTATATAATCCCGAATTAACAACAAGGTGTCTTAATAGTATAGTATTTTGAAAGCTCGCCTTGTTGGTAGCGGTAGTTTCGTTTCTGTTAAAATGCGGCCCAACATACATGTAAAGCATTTACTGTACACAAGATTCAAAGTATCACTATATATTATAAATGGCCTGAGCATGTTTTGGCTTTAATAAATAAATTTCGATAGTTGAATTTTGTAGTGTACCAGTAAGAAAGAATCATGATATAACTCTATCAAATAATGAAGATGGATTCCCGAGTCAGTAAGTCTTCCTGGAATTTTTAAAACCAGCAGATACTGGGTTCAATCCTCTGCCTCACTAAGGGTTGAACATTCATGCACCTGAAACATACTCCCTAACCTACGCAATGCCACTACGTATACCCTTATGGAATAATGGCTGATGGGAACATAGCTCCTATGGTGGACTGTTCTTCAGGGATGAAGTTCTGTTAAAATAATCCTTGGAATGTTAATAAAATGTTAGCCAGTGTAAATTCTGAACCAAGAGGATGTCAATATCGTGCATTGTAAACTTTTCTTTTTGTTCTATATAACCATTGTATACATGTAGATATGAATAAAGTTGTTGTTGTTGTTGTTTTCTATTTTCTTTTACTAGTTTCACCGCTCATTCAAAGGAAATCACATGTTTCATACTATCACAAACACTGCTGGAATATATAGCAGACACTGTTGCAGCACTTTCTGCAGTACTTTGAAGGAAATTATAGTCTTGTGGAACCTAGGCTTTATAATTCCAGTGTTACTGATCTGTCTCCTCAACAACTACACATTCTAGCAAGAACCTTGGAGATCCTAAGTGTTACATGTAACATTGGAATATGTATGAGCTGAATTGTACAATACCTGTGGAGGCATGTCAAACCCTGCATGTCTGGTAATGAATACGAATAGATGTAGGACACAGATTGTAGCAACAGTCGGAGAATCTCAAACGACCCATAGGTACAGGCTGTATGAACTGCCGTTGTGCCATCAGAAGCCTGCAAAATACATCCATTTTGTTTTACATGCATGCTTGTACAATATTGCTTAAGTTGAGGTCTTGGTCAAACAGCGTACTTAACATGTACAATTGCTAGAATACATTCAGCTTATCGGCATTAGACGTACCATAATTTCTGGACTATAACCCACATGACGTACAAGTATTTCCCACAGATTTTTGTCACTAGGAATACCAATGTTCAACCTATTACCCACACCTCCAAACGTTTAACAAATTAAACAAATGAATAAAATTGCGACTTACATTTATTTGTTTATGATTAGAGGTTACTAAATGTAGTGAATTTCACAGGAATAACAAATTTCTTTAATTTTCAAGACATGTAATAAAACTATACTGACATTTTTTTTAAGAATTCGCTAAAGTTCACATAAATCTTGTACTGTGATTCTGATAAGGTGAAGAATTTAAATTATCTTAAATTTGTGTCATATTCCGCCAGGATACAATGTGTTAAAACAAGGTACATGTAAAAGGCATAAAACAGTTTTAACTCTGAGGATGAACTATAAGTTCGAAAACGTTTAGTTAAACTCTTGGAAGAAACCGTTTACCTTGTTTATCTTAAATTTGTTTCTTAATAGTTCCTTTCAAAACTTGCTAAGAAGAGTATGAATCCTGTACTAATTAAGGAATTATGATTATGGATTTTGCTTACCTTTACTTGATCCACTCTTGCACCATTGGTAATACACAAATCTACAACCTATGCAAAGCAAAGTCAATAATCAAAGCATTCTTCATATTGTTCCAAATAACAATATTTTACCTCGAATTCAGTGCATTTTTTAAGCTTACTACGTCAGCTTGTGGTCTGAATTTCAATGACACAATCACAATGTATATATTAACCAATTCTGCAAACTAGAATTATTGGCAAAACGTGAATTGGCTATTACAATGCATTTAGCAGACTGGTAGATTCTACAGGTTGCAATTGGAAGATTCACAAACTGAACTTCATCGCACCACACTCCCAATCCAAACACACAGATGGTATAGATAGTTCATTTCGACATATTTCAAACTGCAGCATGTACATAATAATTACAACTTAGTTATTGTACAGGTCTGAGGAATGCCTATCTACATATGCGCCATGGTTCAGCAAGCTACTGCCATGGGATTCAACATTGTCCAACGGTTTAGCTATCTTTACACCCTTGTATCGACAACAAGGTCCAACATGGAAATGTCATGGGAATCGACATTGTTCAGCAGTTTCTCCATCTTTACACCCTTATCTCAGGTGGAACTGTCATGGGAATCGACATTGTTCAGCAGTTTCTCCATCTTTACACCCTCATCTCAGGTGGAACTGTCATGGGAATCGACATTGTTCAGCTGTTTCTCCATCGTTGCACCCTTATCTCAGGTGGAACTGTCATGGGAATCGACATTGTTCAGCAGTTTCTCCATCTTTACACCCTCATCTCGGGTACCCTTGCATCGACAACAAGGTGCAACAAGGTACTTGCTCACAGGAGTCCATCTAAGAGCACTTCTGGGTATTTGGTTTGGTGTCATTCGTAGCATACGCCCGAGCCATTTAAGGCAATGCTCCTTGATGTCTTGAGATATACTCACGTCTCCACTCTTCTAATGTAACTCATCATTCGATATCTTATTTGGTCAGTGGATGTTGCAAGTGTTTCGTAAACAACCAATGTAGAATGTATTAATTTTGTTCATGTCAGTTTTGACAATTCGCCAACATTCCTGAGAATATAACAATACAGATTTAAATGTTGCTGTTGCATATCCGTATTATAGTCTTGAGGCTTTATTGTTTGGACTTCCAGATATTCTTAAGTCTACTAAATGCACACCTGGCTTTATTCAGATGGGACTTGATACCTTTCTAAGCACTATTATCAGTACTAACCAGACTTCCAAGATATGTAGATTCTAGCGATTCTCCATTGATGGCGATAACAGCTGGCAATGTTCGGTTAATACACATAATGTTAGATTTGTTCTTACTTATGTTAAAGCCAGTTGCTTAGCATTCTTGTTAAGATCAACTGTCACCTGAAGGGGGTAAGTATGGAAGAAATGATAGCAATATTGTCGGAAAATAAAGATCTTCAAGATCTGAAAAGAGGGTCCATCGTATTCCTTGAGGATGCTTAAGGACGATGGTGATCAGGAAGAGGTTGGGCGAGAGCATGCAACCCTGTCCGTACTCCAGATTCAACAGGAAACAATTATGTGAGTGTGTTACCTAGGATGACACTGCATTAAAAATTGTCACAGATCATTTTAACGAGTCTAATCATCTTGGAAGGTATTCCTATGTCAAAAGTATCTTCCAAAAAACGTTCTTGATGCACACTGTCATATGCCTTCCAATAATCAAGAAAGTTAATGCAGAGGGGTGCATTCCATTCAAGACTGCTCCAGGATGTTACGAAGAGAATGTGGTGTACACATCCTCTTCTTCTAAACCTAGCATGCTCCTCTCTGAGTGCAGTAACAAAGGCTTGGTCAATGCATTTCAAGAGTATCCTGCATATTATCTTACTGGGAACAAAAAGTAGCGTAATTCCTCTGCAATTGTCACAGTTGCAGAGATTACCCTTTTTTACAAGTTTGAATATGAGAGCTTTATTCCAATCCTTTGGAATGATTTCTTGTTCCCAGATGTTGCAGAAAGGAACGCAGAGGATGCAGTTATATACGCTTTCAACAATCCAGCTTACAGTGAATGAATCCCTGGAGATTTTCCATTCTTCGTTGACTCAATGGCTGAGTGAACTTCTGTTTCTCTTAAGCTTTGAGGTCCAGTGTTGATGATAGGAATATCATGATGACGTGATGGGTCTGCTGGCCCATTCGGCTCTGGCGGATTACGGACTTCTGAAAGTGTTGTACCCACCTCGAGGGTGACTAACGGGTCAACCAATGTCTTGCAAACAAAACAAAACAAGACAAGACAAGACAAGACAAGACAAGACAAGGCAAGGCAAGGCATGGCAAGGCAAGGCAAGGCAAGGCCAGGCCAGGCCAGGCCAGGCCAGGCCAGCCCAGCCCAGCCCCCCCCAGCCCCCCCCAGCCCA
>JANVCH010042104.1:0-11334 GCA_025505405.1 Epizoanthus rinbou
AACATTGTGAATGCTAGGTTTGAAGTTTTTAGGACCTTTCAGTGCATTTTTATGAGTGTTTTTAGGGTTTTCGTGCGAAAACTGTACCGGGTAAATGTACCGGTCGCCATCTTTTTTATTATGGTCAATTACTACAGGTTTATATATATGTATATATGTTACCTTCCTTTTCCGCCAAAAAAGTCATTCTTATTATTCTTATTTTAATTCAGTATCATTATCGGGAACACGAATCCTGTAATTACGTCCGCAGCTATATACACAGGAGAATAAATAAATTATTGGTTTGTATTGTCTTATACTTATAGTAGAATGATGAATTATCGAAGGTTGGCACTGTCTAGTATATCTCCAACATGGTCATCAGATGGGTGAGCGCGACCCAAATTCAGTACTAAGTCTGAGTGTAACATGTTACATCATATGATCGTGTTCGTGTCTGGTAATTACACGGCGGCAGAACTTTGAGAACATTTCGCAATATTGCTGATTGTCTCCCATGTCACTGACGACCTGTCCTCTACTGAATTCACGTTTTACCTTCTGCGAATTTCCAATAAAGTTCAGCGGTCATCCAATAAAGTTGCAACTTTCGGGATGTCTCTTGTTTTCACTTCCGGTAACGACTGCGCGTGTACAGTGAGTACAGTACTGATCTCTTGGAGCAGGATTTGAACCGTTTCTTATTTCAACTAAAAGGCAAAAAGTTAGCAACATCAGATAAAACAAATTTGAGTAAAAGTCATACACTCTTCTTGTTCACTATTTTCTTCAAAAATATTTATTCCTCAGACAAGTCTGCGCAACCAGAAAGTACTAGTCTAAAGATATCAGGGCAGCAAACTGAATGTAAAGAGCAAAGGATCGAAAAAACCGTAAGCCAAACTAATGTCAAAAAGTCAACAAAGATTTAGGAAAGACAGACTGTATTTACCACCTACCGGCTATCTGACGTCCCTTCCGTCTGTTTTATCCAGGTCAGTAATCTGCAGTCTGCCAATACTACGACTCTGGTCAGCGGTGGAATCCATTTGCGCCTCGGCCCCAGGGCCTGCTCGAAAACTCCCATACATGGGCGAGGGCCTCTCAGTATGTACCTCAAAAGTAACGGTGGCTGTTGCTGTCACCTTGGTTACAGTAGAGCTAGAAGCTGAATCCGATTCCACGATCCACGGAGGTGTGTTGCTATGGTTACTTCGTCTATTACCATGGCTACCGCCACCCTTACTTGCACGCGCTGGCTTGGATGTTCGTGTGGGCCTGGATGTGGAGTCCGGAACCGGTTCCGACCAGGCGTTATCGAGGATAAAGATTTGCGAGTCGGTGGGAGGGGTCCCTCGCCGGCAGCTGGTACTTGGTAGGAGCTCCCTGTGGGAGCCGCAGGACGACGATGTTCCCGGAGGTCTGATATACTCAACCTGACAAAGATAACGTAAGTCGTGTTTAATAACTTCAGCCATACACACAGTATTTATAAAACCATTTTTCTACCCTTTATCCCCCCAGGCTGGAACGAATGGCTCTGGTCAAACGGTTCCGAAATCAGAAATTATCTGATTTTCGACGGTCGAAGAATAAACGCAGAATACGTGTATTTGAGCAGCAATTTTCATCATACGCCTCGGGTCTACCACAAATCGTTATTATATTTTCAAACTGACCACAAAAACCAACACTTTACTGGATGCAAGAATACGTTTGTTTTGGAACAGATTATAGCAAGCGTACACGAGGAACAGTTGTGAACTTACGCCTTCACTGACCCCTTCGTTAGAGAGACGTTAAAGAATGTGAAGATTAGGTACTAGCAAAGTAAGCAGCAATCTCGTTCCCAGAGTCCACGTTCTCTTGGGCCTGCGACGAGGAACGAAGGCTCTGGAATAAAGCACGAGCCAGTCCACGATCTGTGGGCTACCTTATAAGGAATATCGATTATCTGTGGGCCCGCTGGCGGAGGTTTGCGCATGCGGCGGCTGTTGCTTTAGTCCAGAGCCCTTCGTTCCTCGCCTCTTGGAACGAGATTGGTTAAGAAGTATAAACATTTCTCTATGTCTTGTTTGCCCACGCGCGCAACAGGTTATTCTAAGAAAAATGGTGGTTTTGAGGACTTTTTTTTCGTGCACAATGCATTTGTACAATACGCAGACCGAAAATAATTGTGATTGTTGTTTCTGTCCGAGTCAGTGCGGTTAAGAATGACAAATTTGAATTTCTCATCGATGTATATCCTGACAAGATCGTAAGGTTCCACAATTCATTTCCGTTTGTGTATGTACAAATCATTCGTACACGATTGTGTTCTGAACCAATGATACGAATGTACTGTGTACTATGCAATATACCCGAGAGAATTATAGCTGTATAATGAACTCTCATATACGTATGCTGATAACCAGTATTTTATGGGCAACTAAAATTGTTATAGTTTTAAATATCCAATGGTTTGTATTCGCTAAACAAGACATGTTACCTCTGGTGAAGGGCCAGCAAGCGACAGAACTATTGGTAGAACCAGTAACCCATTCAGGCTGCCGATGACGATTAGTGCGACAAGCAAATGGAAGAAATATCTGCAACAGAAATAACGTTGATAAATGGTTAAAATGTTATTTTCTACTTCAAGGTAATCTTCTGTGATACGAATTCGCAGAAATAATTAGCCTACATAAGAATGCCATTCATTTTCTTGTCTTTGATCTCGGGATACAAGGAGGGGCAAATGTGCCAAAACTCCCTTCACCTTGTAGGTACCAATGTGGAACATATAAATTAAGGAAATTAACTGAAAGACATAAATTACGAGAGTTCGGAAATTACACGTTCCCACCTGTGTGTATTGTCAAGCTACTACATATATATCTAACCATTCTTTCTTCCTTCCTTTCCTTCCCTCCTTCCTTCCTTTCTACCTTTCTTTCTTTAGTTCGCTCATTCATTTATTCATTCATTCATTCACTCATTCATTTTCTTGTCCCGAAACAAGTGCTTGTGTTGCAGACTTTCCCCTTCGATGACCTTTCGCTTAAACACGGCATATTCATGCACAGCATTTGCAGTTTCTTAATTTTAGTTTTCTAAAAAAAAGCTCTGTATATCATCATCATGAGAAATCAAAACGTGAAGTTGATAACTAAATTTACTTAATTACAAGTACTAAGCAACCTGGATATGACAATATTAAAATAAACCAATCACCTATAGCAAAGTATATATGAAGACAGGTAATGAAAATTCAAAAGCAGAACAATTTATAAGTATTAGATTTCACCTACCTCACAATAAAATCGAACTCTGAGCCGGACAACATTATCACCCCCAGTAGAGTTGACATAGCGCCATCGACAATGGGTGAAAACACGTGCTCCAGCGCTTTCTGCATGCGTTGATTTCTGTCCCCACATGCAGTCATGAATGCCTAAATAGTGTATGAAATAACACCGATTGCTTGTTAAGTTATTTTAATTAAGCTCCAGAAATACAAACTAGATGAAACTCGTTACTTCAGGACCTTCCAGATGACCCCTCGGTATCTCTCTCAGGAAGGAGTGTATCAATTCTTCACCTTCATGCTTTTGCCTAATCCCCCCCCCCTCCCCCTGCGCACACCTCTGAGCTCGATGCATATAGGTACGTACCAAGTTCCCTTTCGTCCCCATTCCCCTTCCTCTCATTTCACCATCAATTGTGCCCAATTTCCCTCATTTGCAATCATTTGCCCTCATATGCCCTTGAATATCAATTGAGTTTTTAAATATTAATTGAGTTGCCTGCGGAGGAGGCTACCATCCAAAGAGAGACGGGACAGAAGATAAATATTTACTAATTTTCTTAGTTTTGCTTGATCTCAATTATCAAGTATACTCAGTATACTTAAAGTTCTCACACAACAACAAAATAAATTGCTGCAACGTTATTCGCCTCCAAAGCAGACAAATTATTCTTTCTTTCGCAGCGGTAATAACGAATCTGCTTTGGAGGCTACAGCGTTGGACAAGTAGCTGAGTACCAACTAATCTGTTAAATTCATACCTTTTCTGTTCTTTTTGTATGTCGAAATAGAACTAAATAAAAATTGTATTTTATTTAATTTCATTGTATTGCATTGTATTGCATTGCATTGCATTGTATTGCATTGCATTGTATCGCATTGCATTGTATTGTATTGTAGCTCGAAAATATTGCCACAAGAAAATTCAAGCAACGTCTTCTAAGATAACCAGTCACCACACACCACTAAAGAAATACCACACTTGGCTGAACTTCCCATTATAGAACTTTCAAGGACATGGTGTGCAATAATTCGTCCTTACCATGACCATGTGCACTGTGAACTCTACGCCTACTCCAACTGACAGAATGAGGGTTACTGCAGGCACAGCGCTGAGTTTGAGGCCAGCCAGCCCCATGAACCCAAACAACTCTACTGTAATCATAATAAGGTCTAGCACCTGAAAGAGAACAAGAATACGTCATAAGAATGAATCACCAAAGTCCGGCATTGCCGTTTCAATATTCCTAGTATGTTCTTATCTTGTTCCCAGGAAATACCATTTCTTGCCCTGCAGCGTGGATCAAATGGATCCATTCTTCTACCCAATCCTTATACTCTTCCCTCTTGTCTTTCATTACACGCCGCCAGTCTAAATTAAATTAAAAGTATGGAAATGGAATGATGGCTGTAAATCTTTAAGAAAAGCATGATGCAAACTATTACGTTAGAATAACTCCAGTTCTTTCGAACAGTGTTGTCAAAAACCGTAAAGATTTTCGTGTGCACCTCTCGTTATTCAGCCCTGACACCACAATCCTATAACTTTCAACGCGCCCTTTTAATGAGAAAGTTTCGATGCTATCTTCACTGAATCTTATAAGTTCCAACACGACCTCTTAACGAGAAATTTAGTTGCTAGCTCCAGTTATTTAGCTCTAAAGATTCACCACTTACAATGATAACCGCTGCCCACACGTTCCACAGGATCACAGCCATTACAAAGAAACTTGCCACAAGTACAATGGTAATGGCTATTAGGAGCTGCTGCCTTAGCCAGAGGTACTGCTCCCAGAACGTGAACGGGATACCGCTGGGGTAGCTTGGAAGACCTTGGCTCGTGAATTTGTCACAGATTTCACGTACTTCCTAGCGATATTAGAATAAACAGAGGAAACAAACAATTATTGAATATAAATCACCCTTTCCATGCCCTGGCGATAAGGTTTGTTTAGGAATGTCGTACGAAATGTATGCATGAAGATGATCAAACTTGGAATTTTTGAACATGTGTTGACAGCGTAATCATTTGTAAGAGACATCCTAAAGAATTAAAAAGGTTAATCGAACTCATTAAGAGCCTTTCTTTTGGGATGGGCACGCTATGTTTTATGCATGTGTTGTCACTCAGTTGTGACTGACACCCTGAATTTCTCTGGAAGTATCTGTGATTTTTGAATGAAAACGCCTATTCTGTTAAACGTTTAGCAATTAATCGTACCTACCTTAATTGCTGTTATGAAGTCGCTTGTGTCCCTGAGATGGTTGAGGTAGAACGGAATCTGGGCAAAGACTATTGGCTCTACAGATTCCACTACAGAGAAAACCGTATCATTAGTACCATCATTGTCGTAATTATTTTGTTAACAACAACAACAACAACAAGAAAATAATTATCATCATGGTATTTTGTTCCTCATGTCCAGAAGTATCATAATAATAATAATAATAATAATAAGATTTAAAGTGCCTTTTCTAAAACTAATTCAAAGACACTATTTACATTAAAATATGAATTAAAATATGAATTAAAAATAGAATTGACTTATTAGGTTACGCATAAACCAAGTACCAACTACTGGTAGACTAGTTTCTGAAAAACACTAAGTTATCTACGTCGGTGATGTTTTCCGCCGTGAGGGTGGAAGATTTGAGTTGATGTTTGAAGCACTAGCCTTTCATCATAGCTTCATCTTTTGCTCTGATGAAGGGCTAGCATTCGAAATGTCAGTTCAAATTTTCCAACCTTACGGCAAAAAACGTGACACATCACCTTTCAGACTTTCAGTTGATTAACTGATCAAGAACTAACTAAACTTGTAATTGTAAGTAAACCCAGACCTCAAGAGAGCTTTGTAAAACAATGGTAGCCATCTTGGATAAGTAATATTATGGGATACGTAGTAAACTGAGTGCCTTATTTAACAATGAAACAATTCTAAAAACCTGAAGATGTACATGTCGTACCAAAACGTTTGTTTTTAAATCCTTTACCAAACTTTTACCTTGACATTAATTAGAAATAACAGATGTGGCGAATTCAATAAACTAACTAACTAAACTAATAACATTTTATGGAGAATACGTCTATTTTAATTCTAAAAACACTGCACTGGAATGCTTTCTGAAAGCCAGTACTGGTTTATATACAACAGTACACACTAGTAGGTCATTGAGCATTATAATGGCTGGTCTGCTAAATCTATTATTATCTATGTTAATCAATGCGTCAAATACTGGGATTGATAAACTGAATGTTGATATCAGTGGTACATTTGCAGTGATGGGTATCAAAATGAGGAGATATGTACAGAAGGGTCCTACTGAAAATCGTCCTGACAAGTAGGATACCTGGCTAAATTAACTGACATCATCATCATCATCATTCTAATTAACTGGCATCATCATCGTCATCATTCTTCTTCATCATCACCATCATCATCATCATCATCACCATCATCATCATCACCATCATCATCATCACCATCATCATCATCATCATCACCATCATCATCATCATCACCATCATCATCATCACCATCATCATCATCATCGTCATCATTGTATCCTATCATTTATTTAGTAATAAACTCTCTTTCTTAACGGGGCACTGAAGTAAACCAATGTTGCTAAGGAGTCTGGTTGCTAAGGAGAATTAATAATAATGCACCATACTTGTGTGCTATGAGATTTTAGCTTACTGAAACAATTCTTTGGTCCACTGAGAAAGGTTTGCTGTTGTTGAGGAACCTGTCATTTTTTTTATAAAGCCACACAGTTTATTTTCCATATAAAAATGTGATGACGTCAGCAATCAGACAAAACGTTTTGTTGTAAATTTAAACTCTCTAGCATGAAGAATAGTGATAAATGATAAATGGAGCTTTAAAGTGATTTGCATCTGGTCATTTCTTTTATGTCAGTGTCCCGTTAAACTGTCAGACTAGTTACCATTTCTGACGATCCTCGAATATTATCACTGGCACCATGGGAATGGCTCCCTATCGGGAACAAACAATCAGGTTATTTAATTGAAGAACTCAGTGATTCATGTACAATCTTTCCAACAATGTTGCATAAGTTAGAGAAAAATATAAATCCAAAAACGTCAACACAGTGGGAGATGATTTTCAGCTGTCAATGGGTAAATGTCTTCCTCTGTTCTCTCATGAAGAATGAATATAATTATATAGCTTTGGATTAACACAAATTGCTCAAACGATGTGTTTAGTGATTTAAGCATACTACTCACCCATGAGTTCATTACACACATGAAGAAAGGAAAATAACAAACAACTAAACTCAATGTGCAAGAACATAAACATGTTTTTAAGCAATGTGCAATTGCGGATAAACAGTTACCTGTTTGTGCGACAAGGGATACTGCTTCTGTCATGCCATAGAGGTCAATCACAGCATACACAACCTGAGGAACATTTTATAAACTGATTTCTTCCTTCTTAATGACAATGAATGACAATGATAACTGTTCCTGCCAAACAAATTCCATGGGAAGAACAACGGACACACACACTTTAAAGGTAAGTTTGTTTCATGGTATACAAGTTAAATTAAAATAGCCTGTTCAAGAACACATTAAACTGAAGTAGATTATAGGTGGATTTCAACTAACAAAATGTTTATCAAAAGGTTTTGTCAAATCTAAACATGTACAATAGATTCAAGCCAAAGACTGCAGTCAGGCTCATTATTAACAACAGCAGAACTCCTCCTGGACCGTACAGCTCTACTGTGACCTACCCGTGGAATATCTGTGGCTGCCACGCCCTGATCTTCACAGTTGATAAAAATGTGTAAAGTTCCATCTCTTCTTCTCTGGACTCCAATACATGTGCCAGCCTGAAACAAATAGAAAGGATAAGTGACGTCACAGAACTCAGGTGCTCAGATAACATCATACCCTTAACTCTCATCTTGTGTCATACATAAGAAATAAATTCACACAGTCAACTACTCAAACTGTTATCACTACTGTAGAAATGTTTGTAATTTATTATTATTATATTATTATTATTATTATTATTTATTAACCATGCAGGCTACCAATACAAATAAATTATTATTAATGTATATATTAACTTTCATAATTTTGTAATTAAAGTATCAAACACGAGTAGGAGTGTTTCATTGCATATCAATAAAGTTTTGGTTGACAATTAACGTATTGAAACCCCAGGCAGTAGTTTTTCATTATTTTTCCAAACACATCATGGTATTGATTTAGGTTTCTGTTTGCTTGAATTATTAACAAATTTGAGAATTTCAAACACAAGATGGAGTGTTTCATCACAGATCAAATGCCCAAACAGAGCGTAGTCTGCATTTTGTTGCAGTATGTGATGCACCACTCTTTCAAGTGCTTGATATTTAGTTGAGAATTAACATATATGCAAAAACCAGGGGTCTTTCCTCGTGTACAGAACACAGATGATGTCGCTATTGTCTTAGGTGGTAGTTACGGTAAGGTGACTCTATATATTTCTCTCTTAGTTTTCGAGTATGACGTCATCTGTGCTCAGCGGTGTTTAGTACACAGCCACCCTCCACCCTCCCCCTAAAAAAATAAAATCCAAGAAAGTCATATTGAACGATAGATATATTATTAATCAACAATTTCTGATGTACCAAAATAGAACAGCCTTGTGTTCCTTCATGGTCCACCTCTACAACGTCTGGAGTATTAATGTCATAATTATGTAATTTAAGGTATGAACGTAGTTTTTAGAATATACTTAGAAGTATTAGTATTGTATGTGAATGTACCTTAATTTTAGAAAACGATTGTATTTCGAACGAGTTCTATAGCTCTTAGACGATTCGCTATAAAATAAAGGATTGATTAATTGATTGATTGATAGTTTACAGTCACTCACAGCCATTGATTGTGTAAATGCAAGGCAGGTTGACACTTGGAATAATCACATTTTATTGAGTATGGTTAATAGACAAACTTACTCACACAACAACAACATCGAAACTGATTAAATATTGAAGTACATGTATCAGAAAAGCAATCACTAACAAAACACTTTCTTTAAATAAAATCCACTACATCACTAAAATTGTAGCTAAATCGAAGTACCTCAAGGCGGTCCAGGCTGGAGCCATAATTCTCCTTAACAACGACTGTGTCCTTGATAATGCACGAGCCACACATGATCCAGGTGCCATCTTTCATCTCCGCTGCAGTTGGTGGAACGACCAGTAAGGGCAATGTTGCTGACATCACTCCGACAGCCAGTGAACCTGACCAATGGCTACTGACCTTATCCAGTTTGATCTGTCACATGAAATAACAAACAAACACATGTTAATCAGTTGATTGTATACAACCAACATGGGGTGGGGTGGGGACTAACAGAGGGTGGAGTGGGGACAGCCAGTGAACCTGACCAATGGCTACTGACTTTATCCAGTTTGATCTGTTATGTGAAATATCAAACAAACACATGTTAATCAGTTGATTATATACAACCAACAGGGGGTGGGGTGGGGACTAACAGAGGGTGGGTGGAAGGAAAAGAAGTATATTGGAGATGCTGATTTGAAAATTATTCCATATTTAAAATGTATTTAATCACCAGCATTATTACTAAAATCACCATCAAATATTCACAAATGAATGTATTTCTGAAAATTTAAGATGATGCCAAAATTTGTTGACCGATTCTTATAAATATTCTCAACAGTGTCTCCTTCACATGCCAATAATAATAATAAGCAACAAAACATGGCAATGAGTGAGTGAGTGGGTGGGTGGGTGGGTGGGTGGGTGCATGCATGAGTGAGTGAGTGCCTATACAAGCAAATGAGTACTGGTGGAAAAAGAAAGGACTCCGTGGACAGAGCAGAAAGACAGAACATCTAAATGAAACCCTGTCCAACAAATGGAAAAAAGAAAAGTAATTACACTTGGAGTAAACTGAAAGTAAAGACATTCAATACAAAACAGATAGTGAAATTCCATACCTCAAAAATTTGATCATCCTCCAAAGGTTTGCTACTGAATGTAAGACCACTGTTGAAAGCACTGGTTCTTATAGCAGCCATCTTGTTGTTACGGAAGGTGATGTTCTTACCACAACATGAGTGAAAGCCACTTGGTATAACTTCTGTTAAGCAATAAGTAAACAAAATATTTTTAAATATTTAATTAAAATTAGTCAAGCCTCTACCATATTAAACGCTACAGCATCTAACCATTTAGATGGTATAAACAATAATAATAAAAGCCACAGCAAAATAATATTTATTTAAGATGACATTGATTCGATTATTAGTAGTTTGGTACAATGTGAATTGCCTTTGTTTCAAGCAAATTTAGAATGGTTTTTTGTTTTGCAGTTAAAGGGGGGGGGCACAGGCCCCCAGGCTCCCCCCTTGTATCCGCCACTCGCCTTTAAAATTGCAGTTATAATTTTAACAAGCTAACTTTGAATTCCACTTCTGCATGTTATTGTACGTCATAAATTGGAAGCTTTGCTAATTAATCCACCCAAAATATATGCAAGATTGGGCCTCAGTTATATCCAATAATGTGATGTCACAACTATCCCAGACAGAGCATACTGTATGTACTAACCTGTTGCTGGTTGTCCCTGTGTGTGTGAGGATGTCTCTTCTGAAGGCAACGTTATTAATATGACATGTATCCATCCCAGACAGAGCATATGTACTAACCTGTTGCTGGTTGTTCCTGTGCGTGTGAGGATGTCTCTTCTGTAGGCAACGTTATTAATATGACATGTATCCATCCCAGACAGAGTATACGCACTAACCTGTTGCTGGTTGTTCCTGTGTGTGCAAGGATGTCTCTTCTGAAGGCAACGTTATTAATATGACATGTATCCATCCCAGACAGAGCATACGCACTAACCTGTTGCTGGTTGTTCCTGTGCGTGTGAGGATGTCTCTTCTGAAGGCAACGTTATTAATATGACATGTATCCATCCCAGACAGAGCATACACACTAACCTGTTGCTGGTTGTTCCTGTGCGTGTGAGGATGTCTCTTCTGTAGGCAACGTTATTAATATGACATGTATC
>JANVCH010042215.1:0-17806 GCA_025505405.1 Epizoanthus rinbou
TTGCGCCAGTGAGACAAGAAATGAGAAATTTCTAGAACATTCGTCTATTTCATTTGAAGAAAAAGCTTGAAAGCAGCGGAGAAAATGAGAGGGCAATCGAGAAATGAAAGGCCCCCATGGAAAACGACGGGGCGCTGTCAGAGGACAAGCTAGAATACTGATAATTAATGTTGTTTTGCTGTGTTCAGCTGTGCGCCTAAAAATTGAGCCCTGTCCATATTAATCATCTGAAATGGATTGTACAATGTACCCGTGTATAGGCCGCACTCCAAAATTTTGAGCAATAATCTTGTAAGAAAAGTGCGGCATATCTACGGGTATTTGCTGTATTTTAATTAATTTCAAATCAATTTGGACAATATTCTGACATTAAAAAATCCAACGTGGCCATCATTACAATGTAAAAGTTAGTAATTATTATTACTAACTGCTAAAAGGTACATCATAGACTAATTAATTAATCTTGCAATTATGGCTTTGCTATCATAATAAGGAAGTTAATGACGGGGGAGAGGGTTTATTTGGTTAGTTAATCTTTTACATTCATTGGCAAATCAGGGATGTCCTGAAGCTGATGTTAGTACTGTAATAACCAGTGATGTATGGTAGTTGTAAGGCAGTCTACATGTAGCGGTTTTTTTACACCATTGAGTATCCAGTCCATGACAATGTCACAGCCCACAAAAGGACTGTAGATGGATGAGCTTGCCCAAATATAGGTTTAAACTGTTACCTGTTACTTGTCTTCCATGTGCCTCCTGGCACATTAAGGGCCTCCACAGAGCATTTCCATCACTAACTATCAGCCGCTTTCACCTGCACCTCATCCCATGATCTCCAACCATCCTCGCTCCTTTCTTTCTCCTTCTTTCTTCTCCATGTGGTCTTGGGTCTTCCTCTTCTTCTTCTCTTTCTGGTGCCCAGGTCATAGCAACACTGCAATCACTGTCCCGGTCTCTCCTCAAGATATGGTCAATCATTCTCCATCTTCGTGATCTTATTTCCTCGCTCAGCGGCTTTGTAAGTGGTAACATGTTCTTACCATCAAATGCGCAGAATTCTTATTAAGCACTTGTTGCAAAATATGTCAATTGCCTTGTCATCTCCTTTGTTCATTTTCCATGTTTCCATAGCAAGATGGGTAACACTAGAGTCCTATACAGCCTCAGTCTTGTCTTCCTTGAGAGGTTCTTGGAGATCCAGATTCTCTTAAGCCTAGTGAATGAACCCTTGCTTTCTATAGTCTGTTCTTTAGATCCTTCATACCACCCCCAAACTTTTGCTCCTAAACTTGTTGACTTCCTCGATATCTTGTCCATTGATAATAATCCTCTCTTGCTGCCTTGCATTTATCCTCAGTGCCTTTATTTTCTCCTGATTTATCTTGAGCCCTACATGTCTGGCCTCCTCATTCAGTTTTGCTGTCGTGTCCTAAGTGTGTTGTCTAGTAGAAGAGAGTAAGGCTGTATCATCAGCAAAGTCTAAGTCGTCACGCTTTGATGTAAACTTCCACCGTATGCCATTCTCACCTTGACCAACTGTCCTTCTCATTACCCAATCCATTACAATCAAGAATAAAAACCCTGACATGTTGCATCCTTGTTTGACACCGGTCTTAAAGCTAAGCCACTCGCCTGTTTCTCCCTGATCTTCTACAGCACACTGGAAATCTTCATAGAATAACTTCACTGTCCGCACAATCTTCTCAGGAATTCCGTACTTCTGACACAGACTCTCCGAATACTATACCCACGCTATCCGTATCTGGCCTGAATGATCCTCTTGCTGCACTCTTTGACATAAGTATACCTACCCCTTCTCTGTGGTTGTCATCGTCTCTTCCAGAATAAACTACGGTCTCACTGCAAGTTGCATCTTCCCTTGCCCTGGCAAGTGGGTTTTGCTTATGTCCATGATGTCTATATTCCTCTTGCTCATTTCTCTTGCCACCTGTGCAATGTTGCCACTTCTGTACAGTGTTCGTACGTTCCAATTACCGATTTTCATGGTTTGTTTTGGGTGCACAAATGGCCTTATCGGCCCTGGGGCGTCCAGTTGGCTTTAGCTCCTGTGATTCATTGAATCTCTGCTATGAGATGCAGCCATGGCATCCCCTCGATATGGTGAATTTGCTGTGCTTCTGGTTTCTGTAATAAGGGAGTTTTTATAGGAGAGGGTTATCAGCCCTCAGCCCAACCCCCAACCTGGAGGACCAGGGAATCACTCTTCGTCTGGCCCCTACCTTTGGACCTGTTTGGCATGGGAGGCCCTACCAGGAGTTCAAAACTCCAGCCGACATAGCTCTGGAGGTCATTGGGACACGTAAAGTACCCCACCACGATTAAGGTGGTCATCCCAAGTGAGGCGGACTGTTAACCTGTTACTTTTTATTGTTTGTATTTGGTGAAATGAAAGATTATATTAACAAAACATACAGGGAAACAGTAACTCTTTGAGAGATGTGGTCAAAGGAGAAAAGCCTTGTGGTTAAATTTAGCATTGTGGTTAATTTCTAATCTAGGAACGTGCTGATTATATGGAGTACCAGAAAGTGATGAGAGAGGTGGAACATCATACAAGATTGTACATTGCACATCAGTTTGTCATGGCAGAGGTAAAATGTTTGGTAAAACCTTGTATTGTAAAGTGATTCAGAAGAGTAAATAGATTATCAGATATATACAATATTGTACATTGTACATCAGTTTCCCATTGAATGTTTGATAAAACATTGTATCGCAAACTCATTCAAGAGAGTATTAATCTATAGAACATCATACATACATGTAATAGACTATACATTACATCAGTTCAATGTCATGGCAGATGTAGAATGTTTGGTAAAACTTTGTATCTTAATTAAGTGTCATTCAAGAGAGTAAATAGAACATCATGATATATATATAAGACTGTACATACATTGCACATCAGTTTGACAGAACGAAGGTCAAATGTCTGATCAAACTTTCATGCAGTATACATGTGCATGTATCATCCATAGGAAACTCAAAGGACTTCGGCATCTGAACTTGAAGAAATGAAAGAAGGGATTAAGAAACTCCAGGAGAGGCTGGTTGAGGTACAGTTTACCATTTCATAGTTGAGCTGATCACTTGATCATAAGAACATACCACAAGTGTGGAGAGTGCATTATAGTGCAGTGCATTATAGAATTGACATATTTCTCCAGCTAGTTATTGCTCAATGGATAATTGTTTATATTTTCCTCTTAGATTGGTGACAAGATAAAGGAAGTTGATAAAGCAGTCGAGGAGCTGGAGAAAAAGAGAAGTGAGGTAAAGTACACCACATGGTTTCATGCCCAACGTATAAAGAAAATGGATGAACAGTTTGTTTGATTAATAAGGAAATTGTTTCTACTAACAGTTACTGATCAAGAGGTACTGTACAATAATCAGGGTTTGGACATCTCCTGGAATTCCTGGAAAATACTGGAAATTAAGTCCTCATGGAACTCTATGCTGAACTCTTGGAAAACTCCTGGAAAATGTCTAAAACTGGAAATTCCAGGCCCTGGTTGTTCAAAGAGTGGATAGTGCTATCAAGGTGATAAATCCTTGTCCAGCAGATAAAATAGGTTAATTAGTTGACACTTTTCCACTGGATAAGGATTTATCCGCTGGATAGCGTTATCTACTCTTTGAGCAACCAGGGCCAGGAATTTTAAAACTTGAAAGTGTATGAACCCTGTGTACATGTAATTATATTGAGCAAAATGTACATGTTTACACATACAGTGTACATTCAGCTTGACACAATAACATGAGGAGTACTGTAAACCATAGTTTCTAATCTATGGCTAGTTATGTTCCTGGAATTCCTGAAACACACATTGAAATAAATAAATAACCAGGAGCCTTGAAGACTCTTTTAATAGTCTATTTTAACATTTTCCTCCCCACCAGGAATCAGGAGGAGTGATGAAGGAATTAGAGAAGAAGTATGATGAAGCTTCAAAGGTAAATTAAGTTAAGTGGAGAAACAAACCAAGTGAAGTCTGATTTGTTTGTTCAAAGGCAACATTTAATTTTTTGCTTACACCGAATGTAAGAAGGCAGGATTGTATACAATGTACAAGTATGTCCAGTAGAAATGTGGCAGATATATCATACTTTGATTAATCAGAAGTTATTCGTTTATCAAATAGGATAGGGAAGTAATAGGTAATGATGGCAAGTAGCTATTAATAGAACTTTAGTGGAATGCTCCTTGCTTTACCTAACTTTGTAATTGTGTTTTGTCACTGTTAAGTGACCAATGCAACCTTAGCTCTGTGTTCAATGGTAACCCGTAACAGTTCAAGAACTGACAAACCTAGGCCGATGGGACCAACAGCTTAACATCCCTGTCCAATGACAGTGTGACGAAAGAAGATCACACAAATACAACATCAAACCCAGGGCCTCCTGGTTAGCAGTCCACGATCTTACTGACTGAACTAACCTCTGTAATAATGTAATGTAGATGTGATTTCGTTAGCTAACCACATTATCAGTTTGGATCTGGTGATCCATGTATTTGTTGATTTGGTTCAAGCTCAAGCTTCCACGATTACCTCAATAATACACAGTACCACAACGATATCTACATGTAATGAATTGTGCAAAGTTTTCACAATTTTGTTTGTACATTGCATTTCCAAAGGTATTAAAATCACTCATTGATTAATCTCATCCACTCATCAATTGTTATATATAATTATACTTGTAGGTCGATGTCAAGGCTAACTCTGATCTCAAGCATGTCAAAGAATCGCTGACTGCAGAGAAGAAAAAGAAAAAAGGACTACAGAAGAATGTCGATGACGTTAGTAATAATAATTATGATCATATGTGTCTAATTGTGCAATCAGACCGAAGGGTTAACATTTAATCATGTTGTTTTCTGGAACTTCTGTAACAGTATTGATAAATGAGAAGGAATGTGCTAGAATCTTAACACATTTTCAGATCAGGATATGCAGTCAAATAAAAGTGAGAACCTGTAAAAGATATTAAAATGGTTGCAAATATTCGATGATTGCTTATAGCTATTTGTACATTGGTTAGCAGACCATAAAAAATTTAAGTTCTCCAAACTGAGATGGATTGTTGGATTTATGCTATCGACATATAGCATTAGCTCCTGGAATCAATTTCAATGATCAGCGTGTCTATTAAATAAACTAAAAAGAAATATCATTTCTGAAGTGATATTTTGTTGTCTTTAGGACCAAAACCAAATTAAGAGCAAAGAGAAAGAGCTCAAGAAACTGAATGACTTACTATTAAAGTTGGAAGAAAAAAGCAAGAAAGACTCTGACATGGTCCAGAGTGCCCAGGACCATTTCCAGGCAGTGTCTGCTGGTCTGTCAAGCAATGATGGTGGAGAAGACAAGACACTCGCTGACCAGATTATGACCTGCAAAAGTGAAATAAGTACTGCAGAAACTGAATCTAAACAAGCTCAGATGAAGTAAGTGTTATTATTAATATTTTGTTAAGCTCCCTTTTCCATACTTCCAGTAATGCCAGCTTGCGAAGTTCAGAGTAGTGTTGCCTAACCTAATGGGCGCCCAATATGACTATCCTGTAATATTCTAGTTTAGTATTAGCATTAGTAGTTATGTAGTAGCATTACATGTACTAGCTGTAGCAGCAGCAGCAGCAGCAGTAGTACATGTAGAACTTGTAGTAGGAGTAGTAATAGTAGTAGTAGTAGTAGTAGTAGTAGTAGCAGCAGCAGCAGCAGTAATAGTAGTAGTAATAGTAATAGTGATATAGTAGTAGTACATTGTAGTAGTAGTAGCAGTATTAGTAGTAATAGTAGTAGTAGTAGTAGTAGTAGTAGTAGCAGCAGCAGTTGTAGCACTAGAATTAGTAGTGATAGCAGTAATAGAATCAAAAAGATACAGCACATGTTTAAATTGAGCTGAAGGTGTTTTCAATGAAGTCACAGACATCCAAATTAAATAAACATTTTTATAAGAAAGCAGTGAATCACTTGGCAAATCTATTTTTGAAAGAATGAGTTTCCTTTGAACCTAGCTTGACATTTGCTATTAATATTTATAATTTCGAAACATTGATATTTTCTCTTGAGGTTGAAACATTCTCAAAGTGAGCTGAAGAAGAAGCAGTCAGAGCTGAAAGCAACAGAGAAGGTGTACCAGAAAGACAAGGATGTATATGATGCGATTAAGAGCAACACAGCAAAGTTAGAGGTATCACTCTTTATTTTTGGCCCACCTGTACTGATATTAATAGTTTGTTAATGTTCTGGTTTTAGATTTTTGAAAAGCTAAGCGTCATTTGAATGCTTAAATACAACATAAGATGGTCTCAGCGTTTCTGCCTGAAATATAATTCCTAGAAGTGAAGATACGGCTTTTATCTTCGAGTGTTGAATGTAGTAACACATGAGTGAGCACAGCGAACAAGATAAAAGCTGTGTCTTCAAACAGCCATGTAAGTTTCTTTTTATCATATGAAAATCTATAAGAAAAATCGAACTTCTGAACCAGTAAACAAGAAAATCATGTAAAAATCTATAAGAAAAAACGCACTTCTGAAGCCAGTGAACAAAAATTCAGCTGAGTTTGTTAAAAAAAAGTATAATTTTTAATAACCAACGATATTTTATATGTCCAAAGATATGACTTGGTATCTTATGGATTTTCATATGATAAAAGCTAATAATAAATATATCACCAACACAGAAGTAAGATAATGATATTCCAGTGACAATCTCAAAAGGGAAGACAAAGTAATATAATATCCCAAGAAGCAATAGGGATAGGCAGGCTAATAATTTATCACAAGATGCAGAAGTAAGATAATGATATCCCAAGAAAGGAGATCAAAGCAACAGTGGTAGTCCTAAATCAAACCATTCAAGTTATTGTGAGATGCAGAACTGAGATAACGATATTCCAAGAAGTAGTATTCTTAATAGTGATAACAAATTAATAAGAATAAATCACCAAACACAGAACTAAGATAAGATCCCAAGAAATAATATTAAAATAATAATGATAGGCAAGTTAATAATTTATCATAAGATGAAGAATTGAGATAATGTTATTCCAAGAAGTGAGATCAATGCAACAGTGGTAGTCCTAAAAGTAAATGCAAACTAATAAAGTTATTGTGAAATGCAGAACTGAGAAAACGATATTCCAAGAAGTTATATTCTTAATAGTGATTACAAATTAATAAGAATAAATCCCCAAACACAGCAGTAAGATAATGATGTCACAAGAAGGGAAATCATACCAATAGTGGTATTCCTAAGAGTTAATGCAATCTAATAAATGTATCACCAAACACAGAAATAAGATAATAATATCCCAAGAAATAATATTAAAATAATAATGATAGGCAAGTTAATAATTTATCATAAGACGAACAATTGAGATAATGCTATTCCAAGAAGTGAGATCAATGCAATAGTGGTATTTCTAAAAGAGATTGCAAAGTAATAAATAAAGGAAAAGGGGCAGTTGTAAAGGTGAATCAGAATGCAAACAAATAAATATATCACCAAACTGAAGAATGATGTTTAGAGAAGTGAGTTCAAAGTAATGGTATTCCAAAAAGTGAATGCAATTGAATTGAAGTAATTATTACCAAATGTAGAAATAAAATAATGGTATTCCAGAGTGAGATTAAAGAAATAAGGTAAACTAAATATTTATCAACAGATATAGCAGTGAGATAATAGTATTCCAAGAAGTGACACCAACACAGAAGTAAGATAATGATTTCAAGAAGTGAGATAAAAACAATAGTGAATAAATGTATTGGAGATGCAGAGGTGAGATAATGATATTCCAAGAAGTGGTATACTTACTCGTGATTTAAAACTAATAAGAATAAAATCACCAAACACAGAAGTAAGATAGTGATATATTTTGCAAGAATATACTATCCCAAGAAGTAATATTAAAGCAGAATTGAGATAATGGCATTCCAAGAAGTGAGTACAAAGCAGTATTGTTTTCCTAAAAGCGATTGCAAAGTCATTAATTTATTGGCAGTCGCAGAAAAGAAATAATGCTATTCCAAGAAGTGAGATCAAAGGAATAGTTTAGCTGTAAAAGTGAATTATAAAGCAAACAAATAAGTAAATATATCACCAACATGAAGTATGATTTTTAGAGCAGTAAGCTCAAGTAATAACGGTATTCCAAAAGTGAATGCAAGTTAATAAGTATTACCAAAAGCAGAAATAAGAAATTCCAAAGAGTGAGATTAAACAAATAGTAAGAGGCAAACTTAACATTTATCAACAGATACAGCAGGCAGATAATGGTATTCAAAGAAGTGACACCACTGTAATAGTGATATTCAAAGTGTTTACACTTTTTACAACTCTTTACAAACTGAACAATTTACAGTGTTACAGTAATAAAAAGTGAATGGAAACTGATAAGTTTCTCACCAAATGGAGAAGTGAGATAATGTGATTCCAAAAAATGCGATTCAAGCAATACTGGTTTCCTAGAAGTGATTGTAAGCTAAAAATGTATCACCAGACACAACAGTAACATAATGATATCCCAAGAAGTGAAATCAAAGAAATAGCAGTGTTCATAAAATTGAATGCAAAGTAGTAAATATAACTAAACACAGGAGTAAGATATTTGCAAAAGTGAGATCAAAGAAATAATGGTATTCCTATGATCAAAAGCAAGTTAATAAATTTATGGTGGGTGACATGCAGGTATGATTAGTCCATTTCACTTATTCCAAGTAGTGAGATTAAAAATAACAATGATAGGTAAACTGAGATAATGAATTCCAAGAAATGAGATCTAATAAAATTGCCATAAGTGAGAAAGGGTATGTGCTCACCCCCTGCAACAATAAAATGTAACCATTTTGGGAGGTGGGTGCTAAATAGAAGCTAATAATTTATCACCAGACGTAAAAGTAAGATTATGATAATCCAGTAAGTGAGAACCAAGCAATAGTGGTATTCCTAAAAGTGAATACGAACTACATAAACGTTCATTGTCAGATGGAGAAGTGAGATAATGATATTCCAAGACATGAGTTGAAAGCAGTAGTGGTTTCCTAAAAGTGAATGTAAAGTAATACATTTGTTGGTAGATGCAGAAGTGAAATAATGATATTCCAAGACCTGATATCAAAACAGTAGTGACAAGCAATCTGTAAAGTTATCACCAGATGTAGAAGTGAGATCATTGTATTCCAAGATGTGAGATTGAAGCAACAGCAGTATTCCTGAAAATGAATACAAACTAATAACAGAGTTCTCCCCAAATCGTCTCAGTGTAGTGCACAACAATCAAAATAAAACGTTTAAGTGACTAAATTAAAAACACTCATTGCTTGAAATGGATCACCTGATAAACACAAATGTTTACTTGGTTTCTTGATCATCACTGACTGCACACCTTTGAAACAAGTCCACATTTTTAATCCTTTTAAAGAAGCGCTTTCTTTTCACATTTTAGCATTTCTGACATTCAGTACCCCACAAGTAGTTTAAACAACTTGAATGTGCCTTCCTTTACTGCTTAAAGGCATCCAGAGTCCTTCAGCTTTGCAAAAACATGAAAAACTTGACCTAAACACATGCTGCCTCGTGTGTAGAAAACTGCTGACCACAACATTTTCAGGTTCGGATATAGCTGTAAAATGAAGTCGTTTTGTGATCCCGTGTTTTCTAAGCACATTTTAGCAACAAAAGCAATAATACGTTTCTTGCTGGAAAGTGGAGACAGGGGTCTAATAGGGCGTTTTATTTTGTCAAAATTAGACCTCAAAATCAAGATGGTCATTATATACAGGAGTATATATACATGTATGATACCTGGGCAAAGACAGTATTGAAAACACTGGATTAATGTCAAACTATGCTGGAAGCATAAAACAAAACGTTTCCAGAATGGCATGACAACATGAAGTTGGAGTAAGAAGGGACAAACTTTCTAAGGATCACGATACCAGACCTCTGTGATGTTCAAACAGTCAATAGTCTGAAAATGGACACTAATTATCGCAGAAGCAAACAGTGGAATACAGCAGGCATTCGAACATTCTATTTCATTACAAAGGGAGACCATCATAGGCAGTTGTGTCTGTTGTGTTGATATGCAAATATTTCTAATATGATGTAGGAGAACTGTGAGTAAATACAGCACCAGGTACCGTAGTATAATGATATTACAAGAAGAGGAATCAAAACAGGTGTAATATTCCAAGAAGTAACTACAACCAAATAAATTGACCACCAAATACAAAGTACGATACTGTTGTTCTATGAAGTGAGATGAAATGCTAAACAAGTTTAGTACCAGGTGCAGAAATGAGATAATGATATTCCAAGAAGAGGAATCAAAACAGGAGTAGTATTCCAAGAAGTGCGAACAAAGCAATAGTTGTAGTCCAATGATACTCCTAAATGGCAAGATATTGCCAAGATTGGGAATCTATTATTTAGAATTAATAATAATATTCCTAGAAGTCAGGTTAAATAATGACATTCGGTTAGTGATATCACTTAAATGTGGGGCAAACTAGTTATAGAAATTCGTAGAACAAAGACCAAACTAAAAGTCACTCCCAGAAGTGAAAGGGAATGAAATAATATAATTGCCACTCCAGAATTGAGGTGCAACAAATGATATTCAAGAGCCAACTAATATATTAGTAAATATATTAGAAGTGATGTCAAACCAATAAACAAATTAATAATATTTATAAGTGAGACACAAAAATAACGAAATATTAGAAGTGAGATTAAGGCATCAATGTTATTGTCAGAATAAAACCACACCAATAATGAGATTCCGCCAGGTGACAGTTATTGTATGTTATTCCATGGGTTTAAACTAAACTAATGAGTGTAATCTCTTTTTTATTCATTATTATATATGGGCTAATATAATGTATTTGGTGTGCTTATTAATAAATCGTTTCTGCTACTCCCTTTCTTGATCAGTATTTGCACTATTCCCAGAATTCTGAGATAACTGATAAACTTTTAGAATTTTATTCCAGTGCTATGGAAACTCCCATAATTTTATTTTCTTGTAGTAGTGCCAATCCTGTGTTTGATTGCAGTAATTAAGAGTCTTATAAATATATTGCAGGCGGAGATGAAGAAATTAAACTATGAAGAAGGTGACGAAGAAAATCTTACAACAAGAAAGTAAGTATTAAATATTGTAACTCAATAAGCTGCCCTTGTAATGTAACAAATGTTTAAAAGTTCTAAGGTTATGCCCTTTCCTTGTTTTCTCCCTTGGACAATAATAATTAATAATAATAATAATAATAATTATTATTATTATTATTATTTATATAGCACATTTTCCAAGAATGCCCAAATGCGCTTTTACATGTAATAATAATCTGATCTGAAAAGGTGTGTTTTGAGTTTGCATTTAAAAGTTGCAACAGAATGGCTACACTTAATGTGCATCGGTAGCGTAGGGGTGCAAACTGCGAATACTTTGACCTAAGTCTATATGTGGGCTGACAAGGTAGCAACTTGTCTGCAGATCTAAGAGCTCTCCCTGGAGCATAAGGGACAAGCAGATCGCTAAGATTAAATACAAACAAAACGTAAAATTGACAATGTACATGTATAAGTTGCTCCATTCCAATCACAAATTCCAGTTTTGTTCTGTTAAGAATAATGCCATAATGAGCAGTTACGGTATTGGTGTCCAGTTATCAGGCATGTGTAGTTGTTTTCTTAGTTAGTAAATAATACTGTTTATCATTTTCTATTGTAAGCCTGGTTTTCATGAGCAGTTACGGTATTGCATGGTGTCCAGTTATCAGGCATGTGTAGTTGTTTTCTTAGTTAGTAAAGAATACTGTTTATCATTTTCTATTGTAAGCCTGGTTTTCATGAGCAGTTCAAGAATAACTGTAAGCATAAGAGTTTATTTCCCAGTTGGGCTATCAAATGGTCTTTGTGAGCATGTAAGCACGGCCTGTTTTGTGAGCACCATCATACCAGCACTGAATTGCCAAAATTAAGCAGTAAAGCAAGCGAGTGTCCTTCAAAATGTTGCAAGCAAATCGAGCATGTAGGACCATTCAGTGCCCCAGAAAACAGACTTTATGCATGCATAAGCACTACTTGCAAGTATCGATTTATCTTGTGCTTGCACTTTGAAGACTCTTGTGTTTATTTTCACTTCACACAGTTGTGCATGTGATTACACTTGTTCTTTTGTTGCTCGTAAATCCAGGTTAATAATAATAATAATAATAATAATAATAATAGGTTCTACCGGACAAGAAAGCACTTGGTCTTTAAGGCGCTGTTACACTGTGCAATTTTCTTAGCAACAGCGTTGTGAGACAAGTTATTGAATGATTGCACAGTGTAACAGGTTACCTCAGTAACTTGTCTCGCAACGTTGTGCGCAACGTTGCACGAAGTAGAACACAGTTCTAATTTTTGCAATGATTGCAGCAACTTCAAGCACCGTTGCACAGTGTAACACCCCTCCAGCAACTTGTCTCGCAACGGCATTGCGACACAAGTTGCTGAGAAAATTGCAGTGTAACAGCGCCATTAACATGCTGCTTTACCATTGGGGATTTTGTTTTTTCCCAGTTCTCCGAGGATGGCAAGTTTGAACAATTTGTTGAAATTGTGAGACACAATATGGCAGAGTGTATTACAGTTTGCCCCACTTCTGGTTCCCTTTCTGGGATGAGTGAGAGCAAATCTACCTTGCTATAATCAATTCAACTGAGTACAATAGAACACATGGAACGGATACGGCTCACAGACTTCATATTTAATGTTGGGGGTAATGGTTAATTAAGAATCACAATTTATTGTCAACACTTGTAGATTGTAAATTTAAGAAACAAGTAACATCAGACTTCTATTCTATTAAATATGTAAATAAAAATAATTAACTATTTTGTTCTTTGTTTGGTTAGACGGCAGCTAGAGGGAGAAGTATCAAACCTGAGGACAATTGTGGACACATTAGAGGCAAAGTATGTACATATGTGCGTGTAGCATTGTATGTTGCAATTATAGGTTAAATTATGTTTACTTATTATCTTATTTTATGCTGCAATGCCTGTAATTATCAGTTTCACAATGTATTGTAACTTTTCTTTTTTGACATAACAGTGGTGATATTGCGACAATATATATCAATCAATCTGTGCTATTGTGCATCAATTGTTCTTTGAATTTGCTTGCCAATTTCTACTGTATGTCCACTGCCCCTTACGTTTTCTTACACTTTGGCATAGTATAGGATCCTATTTGTAATTCACCACACTCAGTGCCAATCATATGATCATCCCTGGTCTGTGACGAAAATTAAGATGGTTCCGTCATGAAAATGTTTTCATTGTTCAAAAGGTTAATTACTTTTAATTTCAAACATGAAGGGTCTCTTGCACATCTTGGAGTGCTTGTTTTCATTTCAGTTGAAGTTCGATTTCAATTGGTTCGGTGCCTTTCCAGCTTTTACACAATAAATTCTACAGAATGATGCAGATAGATGTATAGATTGTATTGTAAATACATGTATTAATAACTATTAGCAATTCAAATGAAGTAGCATTAGGATTGGTTTATTTTCCACTAGAGAATAAATTTCAAATTTACGAAAAATCTGAGCCCCTGACGGGAATCGAACCTGCGATCTTCTGAACACCTAATGTTTACCCATCAGCACCAAACGTTTTAGTATTTACCTTTAACTTTTATACAAAAGTAAGTGATTTCGGTTGCAAATTAGATGAACGAATCAGCCATGAGCGGGGCTTGTTTTATTACCAAGAAAGTTTCCACTTTACCATTAGTTGCCAATTGTTGTCTTGTTCCTTGTGTATTGTGTTGGAGTACATACTCGTGATGAGTTTCAATACATTTATTTAATGTTCAATGATTTGGGAAACGTAGTGTCTATGTCTATAGATAAATTATAGCAGGTGTGTAATACTGACTGTTGCTTTATTGAAATGTTCCTAGATTTCCCAACTTACAGTTTAATTACAAAGATCCTGAGCCAAGATTTGACCGCAGCAAGGTTAGTACAATTATTTGTCTTTGTAAATATCAACATGTCTAGCACAATTACCATACTAAGAAATCTATACTTACTGCGAGAGAAATGAAGCTGTTATGATTTAATTGACATCTTCTACATGGTCTGTAGCTTATTTGTACCTTATTTTAGAGTATTGGAATGTTCCTGAAAGGTCCTGAGCCAAGATTTGACCGTATTATTTTAATTGACATATTTTCCTATATGGTATGTAGCCTATCTGACCCCTCAGAGCATTGCTACACCTTTGAAAAACAGTCAAGAACATTGGTGTTCGTTAGTTAGTTTGATTGAGCGAATTGTGACATTATAAAGTTGGTATTTACTGGGACCTCATCTGATCAACAGGTTAAAGGGCTGGTTGCACGGCTCATTAAAGTAAAAGATGTATCAACTGCTACAAGTTTGGAAGTTGCAGCTGGAAGTAGGGTACGCTAGTAGTAATAAAATCTACAGTGACGTGTAAATTACACTTTTGCCAATCACAGAATAAAGACTTGCATTTAAGATGTTGCTATTGAATGGGTATATCAGTAAAGCTAGAGGTTCATGCTAATGTGATGACAATGTAAATTAAGAACAGTACAACGAGGTCAGTCTGATTGGTCAGTTTGAAGACAGAGTGTCCTTGCAAGTTTTTATTGCTTTAACATGCAGTGACTATGCAATACTTTCACTGTTCGACAAAGTCAAACAAAGTCCGCTATATATAACTTACCCAATCATAAAATTTCACACAAATACATGTAACAGGTTTCCCATGTTCATTGAAAGTCGCTCAAGAAAGTTTCTTGCATAGTCAAGGAATTGTCAGATAATTTTGATATTGGTTAGGAAATTCAAATGTGGGAATGTTATATAGTCGGGCTTCACATAATTCCTTGCTTAACTGGCAATCCATTCTTTCCAAGAAAAATTATAGTTTTCAATTGATATGAAAATGTATTTTGGAAATGTCAGAAGTTGGGGTTATGTTTGTGTACGGGTCAGTGCAAAGAACAGCAAATGTTTTGACCAATGTGAGTGGGAACTCAAGGCTTAGGAATCGTTTTATTTATTTCACAGTTATACAATGTTGTTGTGGACACAGAGGTTACTGGCAAGAAGCTACTGCAAAAAGGAGAGTTGAAGCGTCGCTACACAATCATTCCTCTGAACAAGATCTCCCATAGGACCATTAATCAAGATGTAGTAAATAGAGCACAAGCCCTGGTAAGATGGAAAAATGTCAGTCAACTGGTTTGCCAATGACAAGTTTATACGTTCGTGCTAACTTTCTTTGACCCTGTCAATCTACAGGTTGGTAAAGACAATGTTCACACAGCACTGTCTCTTGTTGGCTACGAGGACGAAGTAAAGGCGGCAATGGCTTACGTTTTTGGTACAGCTTTTGTCTGTGATACCTTGGACAATGCAAAGAAGGTAATTGTAAAAATATTATTATTATTTTGGAGGGGATTTTATTTTAAAATAGTGTACATAATTGTTTGGGGTGGGGAGATTGGGTTTGGTAACATTGTTGCAAGTTTTCCAGGGCTCATTTTGGAAGGACATATTGTTAGAGGGGGAGGGACGGGGCATAGTAGTTAATGTAGGTAGCATTATGGCACTGTAATAGTAGGAATATGTAGTTGACAGTTCCAAGACAGATAATGGCATCGTATTAAATTGTGCTCATCAAGACAACGTTTTCTTGCTTATGTTGACAAGGTCCCTGTATGACTTTGATTATGCTTTTAACATTGCAACTATCCAGCGACTTTTAAATGTTTTACAATTACGATATATTTTATGAATTTGAATTTACTGATGGGAATAAGAGTTCGAAGAAGAATGTTATTCATGTATAATTTCTTGGTACTCTGTATGCTTGGCTCAGGTGACATTCGACTCCAGAATCAACACCAAGTCTGTTACACTTGAAGGCGATGTATTCGACCCTGCCGGGACTCTCACGGGAGGTAAGATGTTTTGTTTGGGTAAATGATTTGGTTGGTGTGGACGGTTAACAGGGTTTGCACATTATTCCTTGAATACCTCTGGAAATTGTATTCTAGTTTACAAGAATATATTCCTTGATTCTACAACAACTTAAATCACTGGACACAGGATAAAATTGTTTTCTTGTATAGACTTCATAATCTATTTCTTGGTGTTTTTAGCTCTTAGAATCGTTACTCCTTGTGTTTTTAACACACTTGTGGAATGGATTTTCTTTAGCTTTATAACTGAACATTTCTCTATACTGTGCTACATGTATGGTAGAAGGGGCAGTACAGATATAAATAAATTTGCTAGAAATACTCTGTAAAAAGCATTATTTGGGTCCTTGAGTATTTTGGAATTTTACATTCACGAATCAGCAATATTAAACCCACGTTTAACTGTTTCTGTAAGAGGTTAGATGCCGATTATAATTCTCAGGTTACTTGTCTCTACCAGGTGCAAGAGCAAGCACATCATCCATCCTACTGAAGCTACAGGAGTTGAGTGAGGCACAGACAGCTCTGCACAACAAGAGCTCCGAATTAGACAAAGTTATAAAGGAGCTTAACTCTTGTAACAAAGTGGCAGACAAGTAAGTTTTGATATATTGTAGAAGATCACTTGACAGTTGTTTTGTTCTTTTCCTTGAAAGATTAGCGTTAGAACAATAGTCTAAAGTGACATTGCCTTGCCCTGCTCCACGAAATGAGCAGGAACATTGATTGTTGTATTTGTATTTGTTAGCACTTGATATCTTACCTTTTTTGTAATAATATATGGTGCAAGCGTACATAATCTAATTGAGCAAGTATTTTGTAGTCTATAACTGTTTTACATGTACAACTCGAATTGATTAGATGGATTAGATTCCTTTCATGTTAATATACTAGATTTGTTTTTATAATAAATATCGTAAACTGCCTGTAAGATAGCCACATGTATGCACTATGATAATTTCCAGAGCTACATATAAAAATGTCATGAGTTACAAGTATTCGTGCAATATTATATGACATAGAGGAGACTCCAGAGGCACTTCTGCATTGAGAATACAAAATTAAGAGGTTAGGTTTTCTAAACAGCTTTGCAACCATATCAAGCAGTTGCAGATGCAAACCAATATGGCCATTTGATGATGAATATGAACATTTCAGACCCTTTCATATTAGAACTTAACTTGTTTTCTTGCACTTGTGAGTGCTAATATATAAAAGTGCTTCAAACAGTAGTGTTATCAGTATTATTATATATCCTTTAAATGTTTAGCCTACAGCAACAATATTATGAGAGTTCCTAATGTGTTTTAGTCTTCCCAGTGTTTAGCATGTTACGTTCCTTTATGGCTTATTATTAACAGTAACCTGTTATTGTTAGATTTCCTTTGATTTGTAGGGACATTTGTACATAGCCCCATTACTATTTCAGGTTCCGTCAGCTGAAGCAGCAGTATGACCTGAAGACCCATGAAGCTGAGTTGGTTGAGACCAGACTTCAGCAGGGCACTCATCATCTGCAACTTGAGGAAGTAAAGGCCCTGGAAAACACAATGGGTAGGTTTGCCAACCTTCATGCAGGACTCTCGACCATATTTTTTTAATATCAGATTTTAATATATCACTACATTCTATCCACCTCGAATTGTGGAATTAATGCGTTAAATAAGAACGTAACAACAACTACTACTACTACTACTACTACTACTACTACTACTACTACTACTACTACTACTACTACTACTACTACTACTACTAC
>JANVCH010042216.1:0-11333 GCA_025505405.1 Epizoanthus rinbou
ATTATTATTAATAATTTTTTATTACTATTATTATTATTTTTATCATTGTTATCATCATTATTATTATTATTATTATTATTATTACAAATAGTTGGTAGTAATAATTTATTGTTGCAATACAAATTGGATAAAGTTAGATGTTGCAATATTGCTTCTGGTTGTCCATGACGAGTTATTGTACAGCAGATTATTGACAGAGTGCTCAAGTGCATCCCCTCAGGCCTGGCTAGATTTTTTCAGCTGTTCTTGCATTGTACAAACAAATACTGCATTACATCTTTTACTGTCTTTCATTCATCTTTCTAAACCAAATGTATTCTAACGTATTAAATATGTTTTAGTTTTCACAGCTATAGTTTATATCTTACACAAACCCACAGTTCTAACATACTGCCAACAGTAAGTAACTTGGTCACGATGAAACAGACATGACTGCTACAACTACTACTACAAGAAATGCATTAACTTGGATATTCAGTATAACACATTTCTTTCTGTCTCTGATGCCATTTCCGATTTTCAAAAAGGTCAATATAATTATATCTCAATATGTTCCTATATTGAACAGATGCAAGCGATATAAATTACAATGGAAATTGCCAGGCAGGGTGTCAAGTAAATGTTCGAGAATTTCTCTTTGTTTTATTCAAGGTATAAACATGTCGAACTTCTATTCTAACTAATTGATATCACATTATTCAAACTTATATGCGCCGGCAATATAGAGGTCCAAATCTAATCACGACTGTTAAACAGATAGACGGAAAATTAAGACCTTATCATGGTTTTCTGTATATAATAAAATCTGTTGCGGGAGGCATTCGCATCGGTAGTCGCGTATATGGAATATATCAAAACAAAGAAACAGTACCATAATATAGTAAATTAAAAATATACTTAATTCATACATAAAGTGTATACGAAACAAGCGTATATAAACGAATAACAAAAAAATGTCACAAACTGCTGATACGATATACGATTCGAATATGACATGAAAAGATCTGCAGCAAAGTTGCCAGAATACAATTCGAAGGTACGTGGAAAATCACAGCAAAAGAAAACCGATTTATTTACGAAACTCTAGAATTAAGAATATTTAAACTATATATATGTCTCTGTTGCTGCAGACTTGACAGAAAGATCACTTGTATGCTTTGTCAATAAAAAGACCCGAGTTCAAGTAAAGAACACGGTACACAACTCACTCATGTGGTTTCATTTCGATGTATTGCTTTGGAATCCATCCCTCGCGATTTTCCTGTTCTGCTCGATACCAGTTCTCGTCTTCCCCCATTTCAATAACCTGAATAGAATCACAAAACGCCACTGAAGAATCGTACTGATTTAAAATTTATCAAACGGAAGAAAATCACTTGGAAGGTCGACATTTTGCATTTTGCAACTTTAAGTATATATAAATGCCAAGGGCGGCAGAGAAATACTTACGTTCACAACGGTGGCCTTTGCAAAAGGCAACTCATCTTCCTCTTTTGTTTCAAATCGATATTTTGTCACTGCTTCCATCGTTGAGAATTTGTTACAAGCCTCATTCGATAGCAAGAAGTCAACTTCGGTTCAGATTAGAAAGGAAGTAGCTGCAAGTCCTTCGTCGAGGAAACAAATACGCCTACTTCGGCAATGTTCGGAAAGAGTCGGTCGATAGTCGGAAACAGCAAAATATTTTTACGCATGGTTGCTCAAGCCTGTGACGTCTGCTCAGAGGGCACAAAAGAATTTTAAATTTCGTCCTGCTCAATTTTAAGTGAACTGACGTAGTTTTAGAGCTTTGTATTTCAAATCGCTCTGCCTTGTCCTACAGGAAAGAATACTTAAGACTCTGACTGTGAGCACATACTATTAACAAGGAATTTTATAAAACTGGGGGAAAATGTCGAATAAAGGTCGTGTACATATCAAACGTCTCGTCGTTTCTCAAGCTAAAGGTGTGGGCAATCCATTCATTCCTCGCGTATTTAAAAAAAAATTAAAATAAAAATAAAATTAAAGTCTCCCAAAACTGAAGGCAGCACTTCAAAAGCATGTTCCAAACATCCTTTTCTGATATTAAATGTGACATTTTGAAAATCATAGTGACATTTAATAACAACAATACTAAGAGGGGACGCCGGAATATTTTAAAAGTGTTCTGGCAAGAGTTATGGACATTGGTGATTGGGGACCTGTTGAGCGGACTGACTTAAATTCGTTTGGGGGGAAATTAGTATAAATATAATTATAGCCGGTACGTCATCGTATGAACGAGTTTGAATCTCTCGAGTATTATGGAATACTTTAATAGCAGTTACGATTATGCGAAATAGTTTGGTTCAGATATGTTCTTGTCATTCAAGAAAAAACAAAATTGAAATTTCTAACTATTACTTGTTTTAACAACTATTAAAATAGTTGAAATATCAGTTTCGGTAACACTGAACAGGTTGAACAAGATTTTTCTTTTTTTAAATTTATTGAGAGTTCAAGTTTACAGAGTTTACAAAATCTAACTCATCAGGTAACATACTTGACATTAATATGAAACGGAAACATGAAAAAAAATGAGAAAAAAGCACAAAAAGTAAAAAGGAAGAGAGATGAAAGATAATAATTATTTTTCTCTTATTGTATGAAGTGGCTTTGTGGTTTAGTGATTTCGAATTGGCATTAGATAGATAGATAGATAGATAGATAGTTTATTTAAAATATTAACCTGGCAGCCTTAAGGCTGAATTGCGTAATTGTTGTTAAGAAAGAAACCTATTCACATGTAGTGGGAATTGTTTAGATCTTGTGGAGAATTCGCCAGTTTTACTTGAGGGTCGGGCAAAATCCTTGTTTTGAGTATTAATTTGTTTTCAATTTTAAAGTTCTGTTTGACAGCGAGAAGAAAATAATTGAAATGCGGTTTTCATTAGAGAGACAGCGAGATCAAGTGGCGAGGAGAGGGCGGAAGCGAAACTTTCATCTTCAGCAGGATACCGTCAGTAACTTACTAAATGACATCGCTAACTCATATAAATTATTATTTTGTGGAGTACCTGAAAACTAGCTGGTAGCTAAGTGTATGTCCACGTTAAATAAAGTATTGTATTGTATTGTATTGTATTGTATAACAATTATACGCATACTGACATTATTGCTTCATGAATTTAATTAATGTAACTATAACTCTCTACCCCTGCCCCAAATAAAATATTATTATCACGACATCCCTGTTATGTATGATGCAAGGTATTGTGGGTATTCATTAAATATTCATCTTTCAAACATGGCGTCGCATTCAGTGAATACACAAAAGCCTACTCCGGGTCTCCTTAAGTCGCTTTAAGTCGCACTAAGTCGCCATATGTTTTTGGACAGTTATAGCTTAAGTCACCTTAAGTTGCCTTAAGTCGCCTAAAGTCGCATTGCCTTTTCCATAAGTTGCCTTATCGATTTTCCTTAAGTCGCGATAAGTCGCGGCGACTTAAGGACCCGTTGTAGGCCTACACAACATGGTGTCAGAAGTTAAATTGTCAGTTTAGAGATCAATATGAAACCATCGACTGGTTCAAATTGGAGAACACAATAGTTCAAGCATTCAGGCAAATCACTAAACAGAAATGGAGGGCATTTCAGCAGCTAATACGCCGAAAATGAACTGGACGAGTGGCGATTTCCGGCGCATGGCGCTCATTCAACAACATTGCGAATTTACCCACTGAAAGGAAAAACAGAAGAACAAAGGTGCAATTACTTAATGATCTGGGTAGGAGAAAAAGGCCGCGATATCTACAACTTCAGGCGCCTGACGGAAGACGAAGCAAAAAAGCTCAGAACCTAAACGTACGTCAAACTAAAATCAAATCAAGTCTTTGCTCGCTATAAATTCCATAAGAAGTCACAGCTAGATGGCGAATATTTTGAGCAATTTTTGACGGAACTCCAGTTGCTGGTTAAAGGCTGTAGTTACAAAGATCCCGAGGAAATGGTGAGAGATCGAGTTGTAATTGGATGCTTCTCCCAGAAAGTGAGAGAGAAGCTGATTCAACAAGGTTCAAGTTTAACACTGGAGCAAGCCATCGACATAGCAAGAATCCTAGAAATGGCAAGTGCTCATCTACAGACCATGGCTGGTGAAGATAGTAAGATACAAGCCATCGGGGTAAAGAATAAGAAACGGGGTGATCGTTTGAAAACCTCCAACAGAGAAAGAAGTGAAAGGTCGACTGAGTGCACGAGATGTGGATTAGTACATGAAAGGCGAGAATGCCCAGCGGTAGGAAAAAAGTGTGCCAAGTGCAAGAAACCAAACCACTTTGCAAGAGTTTGCAAATCGAAACTGCAGAAGGATGTTCACTATTTTGATGAAAGTAGCAGTGATGAAGAAGAACTATTTGTAGGATGTATTGAGACTGTGAACACGGTTGACACAAACGAGTGGCACGAAAGACACAGGTGCACGGTGCAATGTCATGTCACTGAAGACTTCCACCAACTACGAATGAAAGCAGAGTTAGGAGGTCACTTGCTCAACTGAAGTCCTATTCTGGCTATCTGATAAATACGACACTCCCAACTACGGCAGTACTTCTCAAACCTCAAGGCTCCACAGAAATGAAGGATGTGTTAGAACGAAAGAAAGAGAAAGAGAAACGAGATTACGACAAGCATTGTGGCAGAGAGTTGCCATCACTCCACACTGCTGATGTAGTAAGAATGCAACATAGAAAGAAGTGGGAACCTGCAACAGTATTGTACAAACACCAATCCTCACGGTCATATGTGGTCCAGGCACCCAATGGAACTAAGTATCGCACAAACCGAAGACACTTGCACTTGAGTCAATTTCCAGCAAGTAGGCCAACATAGTACATGTCAACCTGGTTAACAGGTAACGTAGTTGAAAGTACAAGCAACACAAGTTCTCCAGTATCATCTACCAATGAGGCAGATAACACAGTTCCCCAAGCCAGTTCAACAGTGAGGCCAACAAAACAGTTCGCCAAGGAGGCCAACAACACGGTTCCCCAAGCAGCTCAACCAGTGCCACCGGTATCACCCAAGACAGGATCGCGGACAAGCAGTCGCCAGGACAGGGTCAGGAAGAACAGTAAAACCTCCAAGTTATCTCAGTGATTTTGAACAGTATGCATAGACATTGCATGAACTGTTGGATTGACAGTGATTGATGGTGTAATTTCTGAGTTCCAAAGATATTTTGATGTTGATCTGATTAGACAGCCGTTCAGTTAGAAACACAGACTTCCAGAGCATTGTTTGCATATCCTTTTTGTTCCAGTTTGTTTGTATGTTTTGTGAAACGGGAGACGTTATGTATGACGCAGGGTATTGTGGGTATTCATTAAATATTTGTCTTTCAAACATGGCGTCGCATTAAGTGCATACACAACACTGCTGATTGGCCGAATAATATATTTATGCTTAAACAAATTATGAAGCGGCTCAATACTGCAGAAATTAGTTCGAAAATCAATTCACTACTTCCTTCTTAATGACTCCATCTAACCAAACTAAAACAAAGAAAAATGTCTTTTGACTGTTTGTGTGTTTACGTTTCCCCGGACATTTGTGGACGCTGTAAGTTCGTACAACGAAATTGAGCCATTCTAACTAAGAGGAGGATTGAAACCTGTGGTTTTGATGTCACCGGATGATCTTTTCCAGATCACGTATATACAGCATAGAAAAACAGCATAGAAGAATCTTATTTTTCTCTTTCTAGGAAATTACTTTGCTGTGCTGATGTGATTAAGTATAATCTCTATCGTATCAACATTTTCACAAGAATTCACAACAAAACACTCACTTCCTCCCATGTTCTGTTTTATCCAGTTTATGTAGCTATATACCCGGCCAAACACGGTATAGTATGTGGTTGGACAGTTTCTCATTCCGAAACTGACGTCTCCGTGTAGAACCCAGCGCCCATTTACTTCACACACCAGAGGGCCGCCACTATCGCCGTTACAACCGCCAGCTGCACTTGATTTTCCCTCTCCTGCACACAGGTGAGCGCTTTGATCGATGATGGAACCATATTTGGCTTTGCAGGCGGCGTTGGAGACTAACGGTAAGACAGCTTGCTGGAGGACGTCTGCTGAAGGTCCACCACCAGAGATGCGACCCCACCCTAACAAGCAAAAGGTTCAGCGTTGTATCAAATTGTGAATGTTTGTGCCACGACAGCTCACTATTGAAAAAGGTTTCAGCAAGATGGGTGTATCTACTGGTAATATATGGTACTACATTATAAAGACTTTTTCTCTCTTTTTAATATCAACTAAAGCTATACAAGATTATGAAAGAAATTAACGTTATTGGTTTCACTTCACCAAGCTGTTCTCTAGTATCAAGCTGTATTCTCACGACCTTGGGAATTAGAACGCCTGGCATTGGTTGCATTTGCGTGAGGAAAGGCGGCTATAAATATATCTTGAAGGTCTTTCGTGAGAACGGAGTTAGAACTACAACAAATACTCTGTTATAACTCACCTGTGATGTAGCACTTTGCACCAACAGTGGCTTGGGAACTGGGGAGACACACAGTGTTGACCTTGGAGCTCAGACTCACGGATCGTTCCAGTTGTAGTAAAGCAACATCGTGCTTAAGATTCTTCATAGTAAATCCGCTGTGTTTGATCACTTTTGTGACACGTAGAGTTTTCTGAACTGATGTTGTTCCTGTTCTTCTGTGGCCACCTTCAAAAGAAAAGATTATATTTTAACCAATTTGTGGTCAAATCGGTCACTTTTATTAGACATCACAATAACAATCTATAACATGCCTTCTACCTGTACTCCATTTTTTAATTATGTCATTAAATTTAGCAAATGGTTGAGTTGTGTAGCCTGACGGTTAACTAAAGGGTGTTCTTAGTGGTGCTAGGATCATTTTTCAACATATCAACAAATGCACTCATGCCGGCCAAGGGTGGCTCTTTATACTATGATATATCTCTATGATATATCTATATATCGTGTATTTTCAATATTCAAGTGTATTTTACAAATAAATGAGAAGGATGGCCCCCCCCTTTCAACGATTTTTCTCGCTAACTTAAAGTTTCCAAAACCTTTTGTGTTTATAAACGATATTTCTATTCGTGTACACGTCCGTGGCGCTTGCTTCTTTATTACAAAACATAGCATGGCACATGCGCACAGAGAGCTACAAGATCTAAATTCGTCGGTCCCAGGCCCAATTTTAGCCCCCTAAACAACGTCACATCCAGTTCTTACCAACTACAATTGTGTATCGAGAGGGACGAGTATCGCTGGACACGCAGTGAGCAGCGGTTAACACCCAGTTTGGTTTGATCAGTGATCCTCCACAGATGTGGTGACCGGTAACACGTAGGGAGACTTGCCAGGGCCATGAATGCGCGGCGGCGTTTTGACCGTTTACAACTCGTGTACCTGATGGACGTACTCCGCATCCTGAATTAGGAGGAATTAATTAGCATCAAGTAATCAATAATATGTTGTTTCTAATTGAGAAAACCCGGGCGAGATTTAAAATGAATACTTGTAGTATAGTTAAATATAGTACAGTAGAGACAGTACAGTGCAGTGCAGTGCAATATAATACAATACAATACAATATAATGCAATGCAATGCAATGCAATGCAATGCAGTGCAGTGCAGTGCCTACCAATACAGCACAGTACAGTACAGTGCCTAACAATACAGCACAGTACAGTACAACACACATCCCATTGTATAATATTCGCCAAAATATCAGCTCGCTCGTTTGGTACCCCCACTTGTAAGATAGTGTTTTGTATCACCCTATCACCGAGGAATATGCTATACCTACCAGTCTGAGGAGGAGCGCCACTCACTGGAGGAGTCTGTGGAGGAGGAGGAGTTGGGGCCTGAGTCGCTGGGGGTGGAAGTACACCTGGAAATATGACGTAATCATTGTAATACAGTTATGATCTTCATGTAAATGTCTCTGTATCTCTATATTTAACGGGTATACTTCCGTTGTTTGCAAGATCTTTCGTATTTACTTCACAAGACATTGACTCACATTTTATGCTGTGTTGCTTAATTTAGGTGTTGTTGTGTTGTGATGGGTCAATGCGTTGTGTTGTGTTGTGTTACATTGTGTGAATTCGTAGCGTTGTGTTGCGTCATGTTGTGTCAGTCTGCTCTATTATGTTGTGCTGTCCTGTGTCAATGTGTAGTGTTTTATTGTCCTCGTGTCAATGAGTTGTATTATGCTGTACTGTGTCAATGTGCTGTGTTGTATTATGCTTGTGTCAAGGTTTTGTGTTATGCTGTACTGTGTCGATGTGTTGTCTTGTCGTGTTGTGTTGTGTAAATGTGCTGTATTGTATCAATGTGTGTCGTGTCAATGTGCTATGTTGTGTCAATGGGTTGTGTTGATTGAATGTGATGTGTTGTATCAGGTAATGTGTTGTATGGTAAATGTGTTGTATCGTGTGACGTTGCATGGCAAATGTGTTGTATCGTGTAATATATTACATGGTAAATGTGTTGTATCGTGTGATGTTTTGCGTTTTATCAGTGTAGTGTCTTCTGTCAATTAAAATTTAAAGTGGAATAGATATAAAGGACGCTTGCAACAATATCAACGAAATTTAATCAAAGCACTGAAGAGTGACAAAGGTAACAACCAAATAATGATAGACAATTAATCGATACTCTGATGAATGAGTCCACGATTTCTAAGTATTGTTCAAACGTTGGTCTATGACCCAACTGACTATTCCATCGTTTTGCCGTTATAGGAACTTTTAGGAATCCTATGGTGGATTAAATATAATCCTGGATTATCGCAAATGGATTTTCAGGAAACAGGACCTGAAGGTTTACAACATATACTAACCATAAAAATAATTCTTACAAGTAACTTAATTACATAACAACGCATTAGAATTATTTATACTGATACAGATTTCTTTCAAAACTTTTAAAAAGCAAGCTATTGATTGGCAATATAATTATGTTTAACAAAATGTGCAGCGGCTCAATACTGTGGAGATTAGTTTGAGAAGCAGTTCAATACTTCCTTCTTAACAACTCTATCTAACCAAACTAAAACCAAGGTGAAAAATGTCTTAGCAAATCGAGATGTTTTAACTTTTTGTGTGTTTACGTTGCAAGGACTTTTGTGGACGCTGTAAGTTTGTACAACGAAATTGAGCCATTCTAACTAAGAGGAGGATTGAAACCTGTGGTTTTGATGTCACCGATTGTTCTTTTCCCGATCACGTATATACAGCATACAAATACAGCATACAAGAATATTTTTTTCTCCTTCTAGGAAATTACTTTACTGTGCTGATAGGATTAAGCATCATCTTTATCGTATAGATCAAGACCGTTTCACAAGAATTCACAACAAAACACATACTTCCTCCCATGTTCTGTTTTATCCAGTTTATGTAGCTATATATACGGCCAAACACGGTATAGTGTGTGGTAGGACAGTCTCTGAGTCCGAAACTGACGTCTCCGTGAAGAACCCAACGCCCATTTACTTCACACACCAGAGGGCCGCCACTATCGCCGTTACAACCGCCAGCTGCACTTGTTTTTCCCTCTCCTGCACACAGGTGAGCGCTTTGATCGATCATGGAACCATATTTGGCTTTGCAGGCGGCGTGGGAGACTAACGGTAAGACAGCTTGCTGGAGGACGTCTGCTGCAGGTCCACTACCAGAGATGCGACCCCACCCTAACAAGCAAAAGGTTCAGCGTTGTATCAAATTGTAAATGTTTTTCCACGACCACTCATTATTGAAAAACACTTACGCCAAGATTGGAGTATTTTATTCTAACTGGAACTATACTCCACAAGAGACGTTTTCCAATATATTGCATTTTGCATTTTGCTATTTCAAATAAAGTAAACAAGATTATGAACGAAATTAACGTTACCGGTAGAATTTCAGTTTGACTTCACTAAGAGGTCTTGCAGTAGTTGTGTTAACGTGAGGAGTTGAAACTAGAAAGACGGCTATAAATATATTCTGAAGGTCTTTCGTGAGAAAGGAGTTAGAACTACAACAAATACTCTGTTATAACTCACCTGTGATGTAGCACTTTGCGCCAACAGTGGCTTGGGAACTGGGGAGACACACAGTGTTGACCTTGGAGCTCAGACTCACGGATCGTTCCAATTGTAGTAAAGCAACATCGTGCTTAAGATTCCTCATAGTAAATCCGCTGTGTTTGATTAATTTTGTGACACGGAGAGTTTTCTGAACCGATGTTGTTCCTGTTCTTCTGTGGCCACCTTCAAGAGACAAGAAAGTATGTTAATCAGTGTATGGTGAAATAACACTTTTGTTAGACAACATAAAAAAAATAATCAATAACATGCTATTAAAGTGCTTCGTACATGAACCTGTACACCATTTTCTCTATTTTATTAAATTTAACAAATGGTTTAGTTGTGTAACATGATAGTTTACTAACTGCTGATAGTTGGTTGTACTACAATCAACGAATGCAATCTTGTTAATAGTGGCACTACACGCCTTATTTTAACATGCACATATACGATATGAGTTCGATAGCCCCCATTTTTGTTGTTCATAGTTACTTGCAGTAAACGTGAAAGAATTTTGACAAATTTTTGCATTTCTCGCTATCTTAAAGTTCCCAAAAATGTGTGCTAATATATTTTTAAGATCTCAAAAGGTACCGGACGGTTAGTTTGTCATGCTAATGTCAATAACTTCACAATGGAACCTTGCTTTGTTCACTGTCGTACGTGGTGCTTGCTCCTTCAATGCAAAACAGAACAAGGCGCATGCGCACAGATAGCTAGGAGATCCTAATTTTTCGGTCCCAGGCCCAATTTTAGCCCCTTAGACAACATCACATCCAGTTCTTACCAACTACAATGGTGTATCGAGAGGGACGAGTATCGCTGTACACGCAGTGAGCTGCGGTTAACACCCAGTTTGGTTTGATCAGTGATCCTCCACAGATGTGGCGCCCGTTAACACGAAGGGAGACTTGCCAGGGCCATGAATGCGCGGCGGCGTTTTGACCGTTGACAACTCGTGTACCTGATGGACGTACTCCGCATCCTGAATTAGGAGGAATTAAATAGCATAAGCACTAATCTGTTGTCTTAAATTGAGAAAACACTGGCGAGATTTAAAATGAATACTTGCAGTATAGTAAAATATAGTATATACAGTACAGTAAAATACAATACAATACATTACACTACAGTACAATACAGTACAATGTAATACAGAACACTACAGTACAGTACAATACAGTACAATACAGTACAATACAGTACAATACAGTACAATACAGTACAATACAGTACAATACAGTA
>JANVCH010042327.1:0-11332 GCA_025505405.1 Epizoanthus rinbou
GTCTGATTTCTGAACATAAGTAGCACAGCCCATAAAAGGAATATACCATGATGAACAGTTGCAGTAGGGTGTTTATTGGTAGCAATATGGTGGAGTTTCAGTGACCCTCTTCTTCCACCAAATGTGCATGGCTTACTGCCTGGTTTTCTCAGTCATTATATTTGAACAGACTATATTATATTGACGCTTAACTAACTTAAATTTGTTGGGTATTTCGTAATCCAATTATTAATTATTCTTTTACTTTTAATTTCTTGTTTGGAACACATCCATCATTCATCTATTAGCTTAACCCGGCAATTCACAATTCGAATGTAAAAATATCACATATAAAGTCAGAGTTAATAATTATAAGTATTATCCCATGGAGATTTATTTCTCTCTCCTTTGCATTTTCTGGCTTCATCCTAGCGACGACCACAGTTAGCAAATCTACATCTGCTCATACGCTTTCTCTGGCGCGGCGGCATCGATAGCGCTCGCTTCAATGGAAACCAAGCACTCCGCTTTTCTTTGACTGTGGCATCTGCCTCGATTTCACGCAGAGATCGTAAGGAGTCTGAGTCAAACAGTCTGCTAACGTCATCTCTATGAGGTGCAGCTGCCGAGAGGCTCAGGAGAAACAAGAGCGCCACTAACACCACGGTAAAGCCTCGCATTCTTATTGTTACTTCTGGCCTCTATTGTCCCTTGTCGAGAGAGGAAGAGAAATATTTCATCACTACGATAAAGCCACGAATAGAAAGATTGAGTCAAGGGCGTGGTAATATAGTACGTGTATGAGCGTGAGTGCGAGAGTGAGTGAGTATACATGTGCGTGTACCTGTGCCTCAGTGCCTGTGCCTGTGTCTGTGTCTGTGTCTGTGCCTCAGTGCCTGTGTCTGTCTGTAATTTCAGTTCCACGGCAGCCATTTCCATTACAAAACCACCTCACAGTCTACTCAATATATTTTTTTTAAATTTTGTGAACTCAAGTATTAGAAGTTGATCAGTGTGAAGAACTCTCTTACAAAATCAAGAAAAGTGACATTGAGTAACTTAAGGTTTTAACTACTTATATTTTATTCTGCCTATCAGATTTGCCTCATGATCATGTACCTGACAGCTATTCTTGTTCTCCCAAACATGCCCTCGTGTTACCATAACTTGATAGAAAACTAGATAACTTACAACATAACTTAATGCGATACCTTACGGTAGACAAAATCCATTCTCATGACTTATGGGATGATTGTTTTACAAGATTTCAGTTGCGGATTCGTCGATGTATGCGAAATAAATACCTCCGCTCCCAACTGTCCTCTGAACAAATGAGGGAAGGTTGCCAACCTGTAGCTAGCTATATACTCTATATAGTAGAATCCTGCCTCACAACCGCCTCCTTATTACGGCTGAGAACGCCGTTAATTCGACTATCTCGTTGATTTTTATCTCCGCTTGGTAGTCAGTTGAACTAAGGAATCCTTTGACTGTACTTGAACACGCTATTCAAGCAATATAAAACCTGAGACCACTGAAAGCAACTGTACAGTCGATCGGAATACTTATTGGTAAACTCGAATACTAAATACGAATTTTCATTTACATTTAGAGTTGACTTATTGCTTTTTATAATATGGTGCAGTAAAGTGTAAGAATGACGTACTAAACCTTATTTAAAAAATTGTTATTCACTATCCACACTACATCAACATAACCTGGTATGATTCAGAATCCAGGTGTACTGCAATATGGAAGGAGGAATTGAAAACCTCACTGGAATAGAATAGTTCAACAAACAACTTCGCTCTTAAAACAACAAACTATCTCTTATTCCAGTGAAACTAACAGTTTTGTAAAGTCACTAGAATCTAGATATATTTGTTACATTAGGTTAAAAACAAGTCTGTTAATACTTAAAACAAAGACTCTTGTATCTTGACAGGCAAGTAATTATTCTACAAGGAGAAACACAATCTTGAATGCTATATTCCTTAGCAATGCATGCAACTGCGCTGGTTGTATTCTTTTTAACAAATCTATAGACGAAGCTGGTATCAATAAATAATACAGTTTTATCGTGGTTCACATCTGAAAAAGTTTGTAAGATTGTGCAGCTAGGTCTAAAAATATGATAGACTACTAAATGACCTGTTCGTTGCTTTCACTATATTCAAAGTATAAGAAATGGAGAAAAAGTGCATGAACACAACTCACCTACAGATTAAGTATACTTGTGAAGTATTCTCGAATATTCTGATAATCTCCTAACAGAAGGGAAAGGATAAATGACCTTGACAGGTTAGAACTCTATCTTAATAACGGCGGAATGTGAAACAATTAAAGATTGTTTCTCTAGTTCCAATTGGGTGCTTGTGTACTTCTGTGCGTCAACGATTACATATTGCCCATTTACGAGATAATGTTTTGTTTGAACTAATGTAACGATATAAACCAATTCATTTTGGAACATAATATTTTTGATTTGTAATTCTTTGTCAGTGGGAACCCGGCCCGATAATAATACAAATCGTTATGTTTTCTGTACAAAACAAATTCTTCTTTCCCAAGAAGGTAACTGTATCTAGAAAAGATACACCGTTCCGGTGTGCTGGCTCCTATTTCCACAATATTAATATTACTGTCTGCCATTAATTACTGTTCGTTTGCATAGCAATATCGTCATGGCGATAATTGCAAAATCGCTTTGATAAGTCATTGGATAATGTTCAATTCTGTGAAGTTTTGCCTGGAAGATGAATGCAATTAACACCCTTCCATCTGCTCGCTTCATAATGGTTTCTTGCGAGCAGAACAAACATTACTGTCCTGCTTCCGTTATTTTTTCATTTCTTTCTTTTCTTATAACTTCTACGGTTAATTGCCGCTGTAATCATTTTTAGGAAGATTTATCCTTAAATTCTCAATACACTTTTTCTTCTCTTGGTTACTTTCATTATAGCGCTTTTCTTTAGCCTGATTATTGATGGAAGGGTTGAGGAGTGCGCCTGCATTTTCCCGCCATTACATACCACATTCGCGCGCGTATAACGAGAATGGAACTGAACGGGACCAGCATGGCCGGAACCATGCAATTAGCTCTGTAGAAAACTGACCGCTGAGGCGAGCAGTCCTGACTAATATAGAAAGCACTCTTAGTTTTCGGCCAATACAGGTTATCGGTTCCTTTCATTGTAGAGGAATTCGATCATAATTCTAACACCAGTCGAGGTCATCCTTGCTTCTAGTTTTAAGATAAGTCAATTACAACAAGGTTTCAAGATGTGTCTTCTAATCGATGCGTTTGACCTTCCATCCAAGAAACACGGCGAGTAGTGTGTTATAGAAGGGACAGAGTTTGGAGGATTAGGAAAGTAAAGCAAGTATTTGTATTGTATCCCAAAGGGTGCAGCTTGGTGAAGAAAGTATGTGAGGTGAAGAGACAATTGTCAGTCTGACGGTAATTCTCCCATGATTATCGTTAGTCACTCACATTGTGTCTGATTCTTCAACTTGCTGTGCAATTCTGATTTTTTTTCCTTTTAGTACTGCACGGTAAAATACTGAAGTAAAAGTTCATATACTTTGGTAATAACTAAAATAGGTAAAATATATCCTAGTCATACTCGGTGGTGCGAAGTTTAGTGTTTGCAATGCCATTAAATATTTCAAACTTTCATTTTTTGCTCAATTGCCTAATCATTCAGGCAGGTTATAATTTACTCTACATCTTTACTATTTGCGTGAAAATAAAGGTTAAAAACACTACCTATAGTCGAATAAAATCACACAACAACTCGTATGTTTTGCAAAGTTATTTCTCGGCTCCTATTTCTATTTTTATCAAGCAACGAACTGAAAGCCAATATATTCGTTGATGCCAGGAAGAACTCCTTAATTAAACGGAAACAAACATCTACGAAGAAATATTATGTTTGTTTTAAAGAGTAAATTTAATTTATATAATAGGTGTTATTGATAATAGGTGTTATTGATAATAAGTGTTATTGTGGTGGGGATGCCTTCCACAAAATCCTAACTACATCAGGCCGTCAACTACATTTTAAACTTTTAAAAATGCAAATGGCGCTGATACCCATAGAGGCTATACAACATTAATACCAAACTTGCTCATTGTGAGTTCGATATATTGATAGCTGATAACCATAGAGGCTATACAACATTAATACCAAACTTGCTCATTGTGAGTTCGATATATTGATAGCTGATAACCATAGCAAGAAACAGTTATACGATCTGAGCTGATCTGATCACTTTGGGAGGACAAACAAATTTGCATGAAATACAGAATTTTTGAGTTAAGCTAATTGGCATAAAAACCTCTCAATTATTCAGTGATAACCTTGCCAAACCAAAATGAAGTTATTCAATTTAACAAGCACAAACTAGGCAACGATACTTTTGTTTTAGAAACACCGAATAGAATGAAAGGGAATCCCGTATCTTTAATAGAATAGAACGGATTGCAAAATCTGAGATCACAATGACTGAAAACCTGGGATGAAAAAAACTTGACCAGAAAATTGAAAATAATATTTGATTGCAGTAAAAAAATCAACGTTTATATAACAAACACAAAAGTATTTTGTATATTATTCGCAGGTTTTCAACTGCGAACAATATTCGTCCGATCAAACAAAATTACGTTCAGATCCGTTCCCGTAGCATATAACATGTTAGTAGAAATCTATCAGCTGATAGAACATCGACACACATTATTACACACACCTCTGCGCATTCGCATGAGAGCTGGAAACTGTTTCAGTACATGTTATATAGTATTTAAGTCTTAGTTTAAATTAAATATTTTTCAGATCAACCGAAACGGCAATTGAATTTTACTCCTTTCTTGTCTAGAGATTTCTACTAAAACAATTAGATTATTCGTTCTCAATATCAATTGGCAAATTTATAGTGGACTCGGGCTTCGTCCTCATGAACTATATATCAGCCAACAGATATTTCGAGCTCATAATCTAATTGTTAAATATAGTGCATCCGTAAAATGAAGTTAGTTTACTGCGTATAGCTATGAGTAATTATTATTTTTGACACTATGGGAATTTACCATATGCATAGAATCTGCCATGAATTTATGGGAATGTGTATCTGGCTGTGCCATAATGTGCAATAAAGGGTTAACGTTACCCCTAATTAGACCAACTTCAAACGAATGTAACTCTGGTGTGCATAGTCCAAAATTGACGCTCTAAGCACCATTTTAAAGACCATTTCAAGCGCTATAAATAATCATTATCTTTGTTCTGATCGGAGAAATTTTTCCTACCGAAAACTTGAGTTCAAACTGGACATTCGAGCAGCGCCGTCTAGAGGGTAATTTGGGTCATTTACTGTATAGTTTGGCGTTTTCAGAGTTTCTCCGTTTTAACTAACGACACTACCTGAATCTTATCAATCAAAGTGAATCTGTTTTTTTAGGATATAATACATCTTCAATCAAGCTGCATAAGAGAGAAACGGCACCAGTCCATTGCTGCTGTTCCTGATTCGAACTCAGGTAGATGCAAACCAGTAAAAAAGTGTCTTTTGATTTCACTATCATCGTTCACCAGGTTGCGCAACACGTTAGCCGTGTGAAGCACGAGATCTCCTGCTAAGCATTTTACATTCTTCCTGAAAATGTAATTGAAGACAGACGACTTCAGAAGGTAGGAAGGTGTTGCACCTGTCTTGATGTGAATGTCCCTAAGCAGTTTGAGAGACTTGTATAAGTTCATTTCCTCCTTCGAGAATCTCTGAATAAGCTGTAGCTCAGCTAGTGAAAATGACAATCTCCACGAATCGCCTGCTGGAATTACGTGGTAACCCAAGTCTTTCACAAACGCGAGCGATTCTGGCAGTGGTGGTGCATGGGGCTCCAGGTCAGACAAATTCCACTCTCTAAAAGAAATCGCCGGCGTGAGATCGACGTTAATATCTAATAGAGGATAGTCTGTGCCGTGCCACTGAAGATGGAGAAGAACTCCCACTTTACTGCTACTGACAAGTGGGTGCAGATTGGTGTTATTGTTGTAACGAGCCAGGCCAAAAGTAAGATTTCCGTACTTTTCTCGTCTTAGAGAAAAACTAGCTTTCCATGCCAGCAGAACTAGATAATCTCTCAGCTTGATACAAGACAGGTATTCATTTGTATCAAGTAGTTCACCCCAATACCTCTTTTGTTCACTGCTCACGACTATGGATAACGCTGAAGAAACCGTTTGTAAGTACTGCCCTTCGATATCTGTTAGTTCCATCATAAAGTCAAACTCGTCCGGAGCCCAAAGTTTTGTGCCCTCCGGTACACTCCCTGTGAGATGCAACTTGTGTCGGAATCGCGGCTCAATTCCAGTTATTGCCATCAACAGATCATGCACGAGGGACCTCACGTGACAGCCAATTTCACACTTTTCTTCATCACAGGGGTGGTCTTCAAAATGAAAGCATCCAGTACTAAGTTGATCACAAGAAGTTGAAATATCCTCAATTATATGGCTCACCGCCATTGGGGCGGGTGGAATATAATCAAACTCAGATGGCTTGCAGCTGTTGCTCTTCTGAAAATATTTCATCTCTCTAGTGAAAGGAAGCAGCTTTTGTTCCAAAGAAGTTACAGCGTCCTCTGTCTGTGCTAAACAAGCAGAATGAAAGCTTTTCGCTTCTTCCAAAGGATCAGTGAGTCCACACTTAGCCTTCAGATCATTCAGTACAGATATTTCCTTCAAAGGCGTTTCTTCTTGAAAAATTGGCAATTCAAAACAATTTGGGACTGGATAAGCTGTACTTCTTAACCCGCGTGCTTTTAACACTAGTGGGATCTTTTCATTTAATGTGTCAAAAAGATATTCTCTTTGTATCGTCCATCGTTTTCTCGGCCACAGTGTTCTGACACTTCTAAGGATGACTATAAGTTCCTGATGTAACTTCCAATCAATTTGTGGATTCCAGCCATTTTTAACCATGCCTTTCATTTTTGAAATCCTGTCATCCACAATGCTTTGGACTGATCTTCCTCTTATGTTGATGCTGTCATGCCAGCCTCCTGATGTTAAACGTTGGACACATTCACAGTGCGCATACTCTGCAGCAATGTGCGCTGGGCTGTTACCGTCAAGATCAACTGCACTCACATCTGCGCCAACAGTTATCAGCCTTTTAACGAAACTGCTATTTCCTCCAGCTGCAGTTAAATGAAGTAACGTCTTGCCTTCAGAATCCTGTATGTTAAAGTTAACTCCTGCAATATTCAGGCGATGAATAGTCACCTCGAAATCGTTAAGAAGAGCGGTGGCATCGTCTGACTTTACCCGGACAACGTCCGTCAAAGCAACATGCAGTAGTGGCTCCCCGAGAATGTCCCGTATATTGAGATCACTACTTTGGCAGAGAAACAGGGGCAGGAAGGTAAGTATATCTTGTGGTAAGTTTTTAAATGCAACATTAAAATGCACAGATCTTCCAAGTTGGTCACGGATTGACGGGTCTGCATCATGCTTTAGTAGGATTCTTAAAGTCTGCTCACACAGTGGGCGTTTTTCTGCTGCTACATGAAGCGGACTTTCCCCGCACTTATCTACAACATTCGGATCAGCTTTGTAATTCAAGAGATATCGAATAATATCTACATGCGAACTGTTTTGAAATGTAACAGCTAAATGTAAGGGCGTTGTTCCATCAGAATCGGCTTTGTTGGGATCGGCTCCATGCTTCAGCAGAGCATGGACCACATCCAACTCTCCTTTTCTAACAGCTTTATGAAGTGGCGTGCAACCTTTAGAATTGCTGTGGTTTGGATTGGCTCCACGAGACAGAAGCTCTGTTACTATTCTACTGCTGGTGTCATATCCTGTAACTGCCGCAAGGAGAGGTGTTACTCCATCCAAACCTATTTCATTAACATCCAGATTGAAAGTATTTGCAAAAAAATATATTAGCGCAGAAAGGCATCAATTTTCACTAGCAATATGTATAATGTTTCTTCCTTTGTTGTCTAGAAGCCTAGAGTCAGCTCCATATTCTAAGAGTATTTCTGAAATTTGCAATGCTTCGCCTTCCTTTTCAACACTTTCAGAACTATCTGAAACATTTGACAAAATATTATCTCTGGGTGGATGCTGGACTGACAGAAGCAATGATGTTTGTCCATCTGACGTCCTTATATTGGGATTTGCGCCACCTTCCAGAAGACTTTTAACAATCTTAACGTTGTTCAGTATAACAGCGGCATGAAGAGGTGTTCCAATTCGTTTCTTGAAACGTTTCGTTCTGCCGATGTACGTTTGTCCATTGGGGTTCGCCCCCAGGTCTAACAAGGATTGTACCAGTTTAGGAGACTGAAAATTATTGACTGCCATACAGAGAGCTGACGCGTTATGCTCATTTCTATATTCTGGATTACCTTTATTTTGAATATATGTTAAAAACTCCTTTTCATCGCTGGGCATGTCCAGATAAAACCATCTATGTGATCCAGCCACATGCACAATACGAGGTACATATTCATCCATAATGATAATCGTGTCAGATGTAATTCCACGGTACAAAAGTTGGGATCTCCGAGGAGATAAGAAATGTGTATCATTCCGATTGGAATAAAATCTCATGTCTCCAAAATGTCTGCAGTGACATCAAGAACCTCGCTTCAAATCCTAGTGGCCAAGATTTTCAGTCACAAGTAACAGCATCTTTTAACCATGCAATGATTTAGCACTTGTGCTAAATCCGAAAATAAATAAATCAATGACAGTGGTTTCGTCTTGTGCTAGTCCTCCAGGAAAACAGTAGGTATACACTACTTCTAACATTACCACAGTCCAATGGCAATCTCTCCAACTACTAAGATCCAGGTGGGATACGGCGGAGGGATCAGTATTCGCACAGTACGATCCAGGTGGGACATGAGTCAGTATTCTCACAGTACGATCCAGGTGGGATACGGCGGAGGGATCAGTATTCTCACAGTAAGATCCAGGTGGGATATGAGGAGTCAGTATTCTCACAGTACGATCCAGGTGGGATATGAGGAGTCAATATTCGCACAGTACGATCCAGGTGGGATATGAGTCAGTATTCTCACAGTACAATCCAGGTGGGATATGAGGAGTCAGTATTCTCACAGTACGATCCAGGTGGGATATGAGGAGTCAGTATTCTCACAGTACGATCCAGGCGATGCCACACGTCGCATTACAAAATGCCTCGTTCGTATTCGCATCAAACACGAGCTCCTGCATATAACGTATTGACTTGTATGTAAAAACTGAAACTCCAGGAACTCGAAATAGGTTTCGAAACAGTCCGATGACCGCGTGTCAGGTCAGCGTCTCTTCATTTTTGTTTACGTCAGGCTATATAGGAACCTATGATTATCTATGATCAGGGTTGGAGCTGAAGATAAATGATTGACCGAATTTAGGTTGTTATTGTAACGAGTTGCCGAGAAAACCTTAAGTTTTGTGAGGAGGACAAAATATTTTCTGTTCAGTACCAACACCGCCCATAAATAAAAGCCGGTCCCGTGCCGGAAAGACAGGAATTAACGGAGGATACTGAATTGTAAACTTGCGGCATTTATCCAATCGTACCCCTAACCCCACTCCCCTCGATTAAGAACTCACTCTGTCATATTCATACCGTTACGCTCAGTTTTAAGAGCCAATTTTCCTTTCACAACTTTCATTGAGATATATTTAATCTTAAGCCAAAAAGTACAATCCCATAATAAACTCTCCAAAATACTATACTCTAATAATATATGTCCAAGTACAAAACTAATGTTCTGCTAAATACAAACATTACTTCTTTTCAAGATTCTTATCATATTTAGAAACTGAAAATAGCAAAGGCCTGTCATCGAGGCATTTCCAGAACAGTAAATAATCTGAACTACAAGCTAGCTTTCTAATGGTACTCAAAATAGAAGAGAACACGTGTTTATGTTGTTCCAAGGATAAACTGTGAATCACTAGCAGGCTTTACGAAAGTGCAAATTACAGAGCATAAGGTGCAATTAATAATGCATCCTAATCTGCCGATGTTTCCTACATAATTATGTTGTGAATATATACAAGCACTAAATATTGCAAATAAAACAATTATCAGATTATTTCTGGAAAGAATGCAAAATCGCAACGTTTTATAAATATTTTAATAATTAATATTTTAATAGTTTAAAAACCATTTATGATCTAAAAATAGATGTGGACCATAATATATTTTAGTACAGGCACCAGATGGCGGGTCAAAACACATACTTTTCAAGGGATTCATTTTAGGGTAACTGTATAGCTCAATATTTAAACATTTATGATTTTGAATATCGCCTGAAACTAAATGGGAAACTCTAGAAAGGTAGATGCTGTCTGTATTGTCTTTCACTATAATTTTATTTTCTGCACTTAAATTGTCGCTATATGTCCCCGCTAAATGGAAAATAGTACGTACTCCGTTCAGGAAAATGTTACAGGCAGGAAGTGAAATTAAATTCAAATCAACACGAGCGCCACCAACTATATTATATTGCAATGCATTCAGTTACCACGGATATATAACTTTGTACAATATTTTGACATCACTGCGTAATTTAATTGAGGGCTTTTCAGTGGAAAGTTGTCTTGGAATAGCTAGCTGTGCCTGATTGAATGACAATTTATGAATTAAAAAATAATTACTGAAAATTGGAACTCAAGTCCATGGGTAGTAATTATGGAAACAGTATGGACGAACTAATTGTATTGCATTGTATTGTATTCTAGTGTATTGTTTTGTATTTTAATGTATTGTATTGTATTGTATTGTATTGTATTGTGCTGTGTTGTGTTGTTGTTTTGTTTTGTGTTGTGTTGTGTTGTGCTGTGCTGTGCTGTTGTGTTGTGTTGTGCTGTGTTGTGTTGTGTTGTGTTGTGTTGTGTTGTGTTGTATTGCCCCAGGTCAATTGGATTGACGTAAGGAACAAAAGATATAAACAATAGTTTAAATTACAATGTTAAAAGTTACGCATTTTTGAAGTACGTAAGATTTAAATTATGAACTAGTAAACATACAGTTTTAAAAGCTCGACTTATTTTAAAATAATATTCACTTTTTGCTAATTACCATTGTAATACGCATTGTCCTAGACACAACTGTAAAATCGGAGTGCAAAAAGTTTAAATGAAACTATAATACCTGTAATTCACCATGCTAAGAAAGATGGCGGCTGTACATTTACCACAATACCTTGCGAACCTAACACAATGTATTGGCACATGCAAAGCCATATATTTTTGCGAAATTCGTCCCTGTACTAAAAACATTGTGAATGCTAGGTTTGAAGTTTTTAGGACTTTTCAGT
>JANVCH010042438.1:0-11332 GCA_025505405.1 Epizoanthus rinbou
TTAATTTCTCTCTTTCAGTTAAATTATTGTATTTGCACCTAAAGTGGAAATAAAGATTTGTTGTTGTTGTTGTTGTTGTTGTGTCATATTGGACGTGCACTAAAGGAGAGAATGGGGAGAGACAAAAAGAGACCAATCTCTCCTCTAGCGCACGTCCAATATGGCGCCTGATCAAATCATATCAAGAGACTCCCAACTTTACCGCCCCCCAAACCAGACCACCAGCTACACAGGCAATATTACTGCTAATCAATGAAATCTTCACTAAAAAATAATTTCACGTGTGCTCACAGGTGCAAAGGAGCAGTGACTCATGAAACACAACATAAGACACAAAATATATGATCAATGAAAAACAATTAAATAGAGTAAAGCAACTCCATCAGCCAATCTGTGTGGGATTCCACTGTTATCAATAGAGGCCCTAAATTACAACACATTAAAAACTATACAAATTACAATATAAACAGTCTAGAGGATTTTTTACATAAAACAATGCCAGTTCCAGACAGCTTGTCTTTTAGCCAAATCAAACTGACCCTGGTTTCTGTTGTCACGCTGTAAAACCGAATTCCTAAAATCAGAATATGAAAAAATAATTACAATTACCTTCAGCAATTCTCCTTCTCTCTTGTTCCTTCTCCATATCTCCTGCTGACTCCTGTGAGCTGTCCACATCAGAACTGGGAGGATACAATTCATCATACTCCTCACTATAGTGCGGCAGCTCTGCAGTGGGTTCCGCCCCTAATGTTCGTCCATGGCCCTGATTTGCTTGACAATGTGTTCTAGTTTTCTTCAACACTGATACAATCCGTCCCAGGCTACTGAGCAAATGTAGCACTGAATACTTTGGAAACTGCTTTAATCTCTGCATAATATTTGGTGATTTGTGCCGATGTGTTGTTCCAGAATGCGTGCTATCAACTAAAATATCTTCCAGTTTGACTAGAGTTGACTTCACAAGTTCAAAACCGCCGCTGACTGAAAACTGTTCCAGTAACTCTTGTGCTAATATCTGGAGTTGAGGAACTAAAACAATACCACGATGAAGTTGAGAAAATAAGAAAGTGAGTAACTCTTGGATGGCAATGGAAGAGAACAAGACTTGTTGGACCTCTTTCCAGATAGATGAATTATCCAATTTATCAACACATTCACTGGGATCAACCATTAGTACAAGAAGAGTATCGAATTGTTCCTGTGAAAAAGAAACGTGACTTGTAATATTTTCAATCATTTCCACAATCTTCTGGATACAAGTGGACTTTATTAATGCCTTAACAGATCCACCTTTATGATTGCTTGAATACGTCATGGAGAAGATTCCTCTTAGAGTTGCAAGTTGTATTGAAAGAGAAGCTGCGCTGTTCCATTTGCATACAATTTCAATATCATCATCAAGTCTTGACATTCTCCTTGTTTCTGGCTTGTTCAATGATAAAACAATATCAAGTAATTTCATTGAAGATTCCATAGCAACGGCACGGTCAAGTGTGGTGTTGTCAGATGAACACAGATTTTCAAGTATCGAGAGAATGAGAAGAAAAAGTTCAAACATGTTAACTTTCCCATTTATGTCCAAAGGCATGTGGGAAAAGAGTGGGCAATCATGTGGCCTTGAAGGATTTCTTGGATTTCCTGTGCCATCGACAGACTGGCTTCCTGGAGTTGAGACACATTTCCTGCTTGTGGAGCAAGTTTGCAGAATCGTTTCCCTCACAAGACGGAGATGAAAGGATTTGTCCTTGATATTCTGTAAATATTCTTCACATTCTGACAAGACCATTCCAAGACCTGCATTAAAGTGTAAAAATACCAAACCTATGTAATTCATTTATTTTAAAATAGATTTACAGTTATTCAAATTCACTGATCTTTAGAAATTACAAATTACAGCTACACTGTAAATGCTAGCTCTGCCTTTCTTGCCCCTTTATTTCCATCTGAAATATTGCAAAACGAAAAGTGTTCAGATGTATATAAGCCTTTTGCAGAACATAAACCATCAAATGAAGTGATTAAACCCCACAGCCACAAGGGCAATCTTGGCGGAAGTTGGCTTTAATAGGTAGAGTGTACATTTAAAACGTTATGGATGTATCTGGTGAGTGTACATGTAATATATACAATGCACGTGTACATAGTTTGCTTATCCAATGCTGACTAGAATTATAATGTACATAAAAGTTAATGTTGTCAGGTATACGTTTTGCCAGGGCAATGAACAGAACATCTTCTATTTGGATTCTAATCATACAGCAACAATAATTTCTGCATTCTAATTGGCTGAGAGTGCACACTTGAAATCAAGTGTGAAATCACATTCTGATTGGCTAAGCTGGAGTGCAGAATGTTGAAAAATCACACTCTGATTGGCTAAAGCAACTTGGAAGTATGGATGTTGCTATTGGAACACTGATGCAGAGTTGAAATTGTGTTCAGGAAACTTTCGGAAATCTTTGGAAAATATTCGGAAGTGTTCGGAAAATCTGCAAATTAAATCAAGTTATTTGAACTCAAATATTCACAGATACAGTATATCATAAAGATTTAAAATTAGTATCAAATATTCTTCTTCTTAATTCTCTTCACCCCTGGTGGGGCATAAAGCTGCAACCAAAAACCGCCACTGCTTTTTGCTTTAATTCATCTGGGCTTCCCTCCACGCCAATCGTATCTCCTCAAGATCCAGAGTCACTTTCTTTCTCCATGTAGATTTTGGTCCGTCTGGTTTCCGCTTGCCAACAGGAGTCCATCTAAGGGACGCCTTGGGTATTCAGTTTGGTGCCATTTCTAGCATATGTTCCAGCTATATACAATGTAACGTGGCGCTTCTTGATTTCTTGAGATATACTCGTGTATCCAGTTTTCTGATAATTTGAGATCTTATTTTGCCAATGGATGTTGTAAATCTTCCGTAAACAGTCAGCCATTGTGGAATGCATTACAATGTAAAGTCTTCATATCAATTTTGACAATTCGCCAACATTCAGAGCCATACAACAATACAGAATTAATGTTGCTGTTGTATAATTTTATCCATGCCTGGCTTTATGCAGACACAACTTGATGTCTTTCGGAGCACTATTATGAGTACTAATCAGACTTCTAAGATACGTAAATTCTTCAATACTTTCTAGCGATTATCCGTCGTTGGTGATTACAGATGGTGCATGATGTTGAGTTAATACACACAATCTTACAGATAGACTTGTTCTTACTTGTGTTAAAGCCAGTTCGTTTAGCATTCTTGTTAAACACAAAGACGCACTATAAATGGACCTTTGCCAGGAGTATGACATCTTCAGTTGTCAGGAGTGTGTCACCTTCAGCCTTTATGGAGCGAACATCTCTATCACAACTGTGCAACATGCGATGCTCTGCATAAGTACATCCTGGCAAATTATATTCTATCGCGCGAAATTCAAACGTGAAACTAAACACTAGAGAGAAACTAAACGATTTTAAAATGATAAGATATTAGCTTCCCTCTGTTCTGTTCACTATTCTCGCACTTATTTATTTTAGCTGAGGATGTAACATGTAGTATAGTAGTAGGAGAGCACTGAAACGTTTGCTTGCTTTAAGTTTGAAGGCAGAGCTCCGTACACCTCGATGGTTGATTGACAACTGAGCGAGGTGTACCTTATGTATCTTGCCTTTTATCGCGAGTATTCATGTTTACGGTCATCAGACTTATCTTGGAGGTGAGAACTAGTGTGTAAGTAATAACAGCAATATCATCAGCAAAGTCGTGATATTCAAGATGAGAAAATAGGGTCCATTGTATTCCACGAGGATGCTCTGAAGTTGTTTGTCGCAATACTCAATCGATGGTGACCAGGAAGAGGATTGGTGACCAGGAAGAGGATTGGTGACCAGGAAGAGGATTGGTGACTCGAGCATGCAACCCTGTCGTATTCCCGATTTAGCAGGGAACTCAACGATTATGTAAGGGTGTTAACTAGTATGAGACTGCATTCAAACTTTTCATAGAACACTTCAATGAGGTTGATAATTTTGGGAGGTAGTCCACACGCCCGACGTATCTTCCACGAACATGCATTCTTGGTGCATACTGCCGAATGCCTTCCTAAAATAAATAAAGTTAATGCAGAAGGGTGCATTCTATTCAAGAAACTGCTCCAGAATGTTACGTAGAGGAAATATTTGATCTACTTGTGTACACATCTTCTACCTCTGCTAAACCCAGTTTGTTCCTCTCTGAGTGCAGTATCAATGGCTTTGAGTATTCTGTAGAATATCGTACTGGAAACAGAAAGTAGCGTAGTTCCCCTCCAATGTCACAGTTGCTGAGGTCACCCTTCTTTGGGAGTTTGAATATGATCCCCAATCCTTGGTGATGGTTTCTTGTTCCCAGGTACATGAACAGCGTAATGGATGCAGTTATATCCACTCTCAAGAATTCAGATTGCAGTAAATCAATCCCTGGAGATTTTCCATTCTTAAACGAATTACAGTAAACTAAACAGTGCAGGAAAGAGGAGTGATTAACACTGATTGATAAAGATATTCCTAATTTGTTTTTAAATACCGCAAGGCTAGATGATTTGATGTCTTCCTCGATCGAATTCCAAGTTTTAGGGCCTTGGAATTTGATACTAGAAATGCGAGAATTAGGGAGAGCAAACGAGGATTTGGAGGCCAGTCTAGTGTTATAATTGTGAATATTACTGACAGGAGTGAAAAAGCTGGAAAAAACAGAGGGAAGGAGCTGTTTATGGAATTTGTGCATAACAACCGATGTTATAAACTTGACAAGATCAAGAAATTTAAGCAGTTTTAAATTCTTGAAAATAGGGCTAGTATGTTCTAAAAATGAGGAGAAAGTAATAATGTGAATAGCTCGTTTCTGTAAAAAATATAAAGGTTTGATATTGGACTCATATTTATTACCCAGGCTATTAATGAAAATACAGGACTTCTTCAAAGTGCTGTACCCATCTCGAGGCTTGCTCCCGTTCCATAGTTATCACTTTGCCTTGCTTGTCTTTCACTGGTATTGTGTGCGGATTGGTACTGTTCCCACAAAACTGTTTGGTGATCTTACACATCGTGCTGAGATCTACGATTTCTGCAGCTTTCTCTGCTTCACTTGCCAGTTTCTCAACAAAGTTCCTTTTGTCTTATCTTGCACTCCATTTCTCTTTTTTATCTCTGTTCTTATACTGCTGTTGTGTCCGTTCAATCTGTCTTGATGATTTAGCATTCAACATCTTTTCCTTGGCCTTCCGTCTTGCTTCTATTTTTTCCATGGGTGATAACCATTTCTTAGCCATCTTCTTCTTAAAACCAACAGCTTTGTTGGCTGCTTCAGAGTATGACTGACCTTGATTCTATACCAAGTGCATTCCACTGTATCCTGATCTACTTCGTCATCCACGTCCGCTAGTGCAGCAAAACGATTCTCGAGTTCTATGCTAAAATTCCGTCTCACCTCTTCAGAGGTCAACCTGTTGATATATAAAAATCCTTTCTACACTGTCGCAGCTTTAACTTTATCCTTGCAAATAGCATAAGTGATCACCTCTGCCCCACAGTGTACATTGCACTTTGACATCGAAAATAGATCTTTTCCATTTCTTGTTGATGATAACACGATCGATCTGCTTAATGGTGTGACTGTTGAGAGATCTCCATGTCTCCTTGTGAATATTCTAGTGGGGAATGATTGTACCACCAATACTGTCGTTACTGACGTTACTGCAACCCTACTGTATGCACTTTTCCCCATAACCTCGTCACACTTGGTGTTATCTGCTCCAACCTTGTCATTCATATCGTTGAGCTGTATAAGAAACAAGTCATGCTGGGGACCTTCCGATACCTCAAGTTGAAGTTGCTCGTATCAGTTATCCTTCACCTCCTCATCTGCCTCATTAGTTCGGGAATGGTATTTTGAGCAAAACAGTGCTCTGATAATTATGCCACTGACGGGTTCCCCACTCAAGGAGGGACTTGACGCATCTCTACTAATAATAAGTGAAGCCATACCGTCCATCGGCATTCACTAACAGCAAGGATAGATCCAGGTTGTGTATTTTCATCTCATTCGCAAATTGTGCAGTTTTACTTGTTGCCAACATCGTGCGGACATTCCATTGTTTTTTAGATAGATAGTTTATTTAAAATTTCACAGCAACCTTTAATATTTACAATTATTATGCAAATATTGCAAGTCGTATAGTTGTTTTAGTCCCAAGAAAACTCCTTTTCAAGCTCGTAGCTTCCTGTGGAAATTTTTCACTTCCAGCTGTCATACTGCCTAAGGGTATGACCCTGCTAGGATTTCTTGTAACGTCCTGTGGACTTAAGTTCATAGTTGTAGTTTCCATTAGGTAACAATGTTCTTTTTACAGGGCGGGGTTATTAGTGCCACACCCAACCCCAACAAGGAGGACAAGGTGCTTAACCGCATCCCGGTTAGCTCAGTTGGTAGAGCATCAGTCTTACATGCGGGAGGTCGGTAATTCGAGCAACGGCCGGACCAACACTCAGGGCCTTAAAATAACTGAGGAGAAGGTGCTGCCTTTGCTCTAACATCTACAAATGGTTAGACCTTCACATCTTCTCAGATAAGGACGATAAACCGTAGGCCCTCGGAGACCTCCATTGCATGGTCCAGAACCTTTCGAGGCTCTCCGTCCACCGTTGAGTGGTCAAGTCGTTAAACAATTTGTTTGGCCCTTCACCAGAAACCTATCCAGCAAAGTTGGACATACTGTACCACGGACGAATGCCCCCACTGGCTAGCTTTTAGGGTCCCAACGGCTGAGCACAAGAAACCTCCACCATGACAAGGAACAGCACACGTTTACTTATTAAATGAAAACATTGCAACATGTACATTTCCCACAAAATAACCTGAATAGACATGTGACCTTAATCGACCAATCAGAAAGTAGTGTTGAAGCAGTCTACCAGTCAGTCATTTACCAGTGACGTTTCTGAGCTACATGTACATGTACAGTATATGCATAGTTATATACATGCAGATGTATTTTGGAAGCAAAATATTTGCCTGTGCAAATACCTTTAACATCCATTTAAACTTACAACACCACACGTCTTGTTATCTTTGTATCAGATTAAATTATTATTATTATTATGATTATGATTATTATTATTTATATTGGCGAGTTTAAATGTGTGGCTATAAACTTAGATAAAAGTGTGGGGTGGGGAATAGAAAAGTGGAGGGTCCAATCATTTAACATAGTAAAAACCCACATACATGTAAGAACCTAATTCAACATGGGTGTGACAATGTCATAACTATATCAGTATACATGTATCTATACCATATTTTTATGATATGGCTACAGTCTTGATCAAGTATGGATCTACTACTGAGTATAAAGTCAATAGAAGACATTATACATAAAATATATACTGAAGTTATGAGGCACTATTAAGACACATTTTTGGTAGTAAGATTAACCTATTTTAATTGTTTTAAAACAATATTTAACTGATTCGTCCAAATAAGAACCCTTTAATTTGTAGGCTAAAAAGCTTCTCAAATTTTGATGAGTCTAAATCCTAAATTCCAGCCTGCAGGTTCTTACTCGACCAGGTTCTTACATGCAGGATTTTATGGATGTGTATAAAATTACATGTAGTCTGGTTCTTGGGGTAATTACCTCCTCCTTAACCATAATTGTTTTACATCTGGTTGTTACAAATGTGACCTCAATTTTCCCATATCAACCCTGATATCTTCTCTGTTTTACATATACATGTACATGTACTGGCAAAGACAATCAATGTCAATTTCAGTCTACCAAAATTTCCAGTCTAGTCGATCGTTGACCTTAAAAACATTATAGCCTTAAATGTTAGCATCACTGATCAATATATGGTACATAAAATATATATTTGAAGATCCTACCCTGTAGTGGCTGATAATCTGGCAGTGGAATCCTTAGGACTAGAGGAAGCAGTGTCACTAGTAAGTTGGCAAGTTCCCGTCCACATCCTGAAATCTATTGAATGAAACATCAAAACACTTCATAATATACTCAGTTAATGAGAACCATGATATGATTCATTATAAATACACATTAAATTTACAACATAGATTGGATATAACACTTGATCATAATAAATTGTGATTTGCTAAGAACCCGATGCTCTCTCACAGGTGAGATTAATTAATAGTAACTATTTTAAATATTTCTCAATTTCCCAGGGAAAAGCAAAATGGAGTCCAACTGGACTTTGACTGGGGACAAAAGAGTAGAATTACACTGAATTCATAAACATACATGTACATGTACTAGAACTGCGTTCTCAAATAATAAAAAACACAGACTGTCAGGTAGGCCAGGCTGACTTTGAGGGCAGATAGAGACAAGATTTTTGTATGTGTCTGAATAAATATTGTTTTCCTGAAGTCATTGATATTTGGTGCAAATGACACAAAGTCAATTTGCAGTTGGGCAAAATCTTGTTGTTCAATATTGTACTCTAAGTTGTTTTTATCACATGTGTAGGAATACATGATTGAGAGGCACACAGATCACATTCTTCTGTCGTGTTCACTTTTCATAAAATCGTTGGCCATAATATCCAACATTACTACTACAGGGTCTCTCTATATAGTTACATACACTGTATACAATGTACATGTACACAGACATATAAATGATAACACAGCCACTTACTTTGTGGGCAAGAATACAAAGGGTTTGAAGAAGGATTAGTCCTCTTCCACAACACAGAAAACTCACAAGACCTTGTTCATCATCTTCTTCACACTGGGATAAAATGATACTCTGGAACTCCCGTGCCAGCATGTTACTGACACTTTGGATGTCACTGGTGTGAGAATAAACAGATCAGTATGTACATGTACATTGTATAATCAAAGTCTCATGTACACAGAATCATGTAACTATATTCTATTATGTTCATCCCAGGTGTGTTAGAATGGTACACAATGTACAATCATGACTGTATTCTCTTGAGGCGGTACTAATGGCTGGAGTTTCAGAATTTGATTTCCTTGTAAGAATCCACGTAGTTTTTATTAATATTTTAGATTAGCTAGTTTTTATCACTTGTTAAACAAAATGTATGTAATTGTCACTGACAAGCCCCTATGAGGAGTGTCAATAAAGTATTGTATTGTATTGTACATGTAAATGCTTGGGGGGAAATTCAAAGACAGTGTAATTCGTTCATTATTTTGTAATTTTAACTGAACACAAGTTATAGCTATGAAGGTGAAACCAAATGAAATTTGTTTGGAGGATCCACCAGAATCATTTGACAAATTAAAGTTGCAAGTGTCCAAATCTATTTGTGATAGTATAAACTATAATTGAAACTCTCAGAAACCAAAAAAAATTGAATAACCCACAGTTTTTGATATTTTCAAATTTGTTTGCAGATATCAGTTTAAAAGTGTACAATGTAGGTGAAAGAAATGACATTTCCTGTGCATTTTGAAAATACCTTCAATCAGCAAGACAGTACCTATAGTCATGATTTAGGGTACTGCAGACTTATCTCATGGCTAAACTGCCCCCAAATGCCACAGAAACACAAAAAATAACCACCTTTGCAGGTAATTATATAAGTAAAGGAAGTAATTTATAATGCTTTTCAGTTTTATATTTAGGAGCAATGTTACATTTGTTTATAATTTATACTGATCAAACTCTCGGCACCCAATAAAATTTCTTGCTTGTAGATTGGAATATCTGTCAGTGTGCATATGAACACAGGAAAACTTACCCAAAAGTAATGATCTTGGCTAGGTTACCCTTCTCTGCAGAATATGCCTTCAGAAACTCCAATAGGAAACGATCCAGCTTCTCTAGCCTGCCCTAGAAGCAAAAAGTATTGCAAAGACATGTCGCACCCAATGTTAAAGTTTATATTCACATACATTTGACTACATGCTGATTCCTGACTACTGCAACATCCAGTCTGCTTATTAAATGAAAAACATATAATAAAGTCATCTGTAGTACTTCACTTGTACAAAAGACAGGTACAGGTACATTATATTTCAGGTCAGATATACAATGAATACATTCCAGTTCTCAAAACAATCAGACTGGTCCTACAAGACCCTGATAATAGAGGATTTCTTTCAGGGTCGGATTTTTTTTTGGGGGGGAGGGCATAGGAGGCTCATGCCCACCCCCATTCATCGGCAATTTTGCAAACATTATATATAAGACAAACACTAAAAAAACACTTTTGGAGCACAGATACCCTTGTTGGTCCCCCCTATCCAGAATTTGGGGTATGGGATCCCCCTTTCCAAAATTTCTAATATTCGCTTGCTGGTAAGATAAGCCCAGCGCACACGAGAGGAAACGGCTGAGCAAATTGCCTTGCGAGGCAGAGAGCTCAGCTGTTTCCTCTCATGTGCGGCAAAGTTTTCATGAGAATTTTGCCTCGCGAGGCCGTGCGACAAATATCTATTGTGTTTGATATTTGTGAAACGGCCTCGCGAGGTGAAATTCTCACAGACCATTTGGCGCACACGAGGGGAAACAGCTGAGCGCTCTGCCTCGCGGGGCAATTTGCTCAGCCGTTTCTCGTGTGCGCCGGACTTAATGTTGCTGGGAAGATTGTCCCACAGTGTGGTGTTTGAGTAGGAAAAGGCCCTGTCACCAAGGCTGCTGACACGACATAATTTCAATGAAAATGTAAACATATTGGTGTACGCAGCTGCAGAGAAAAGTCAATTTGTGTATGGTATGTTTTGGTACAAATAAGAACGTTCTGATCAGTCGAGCAACCTGTACATCTTGATAATTATATATTGCAATAGGACGTCATGCGACGTCACAATAACGCCATCTTTGATTTCATATCTATTATTTTTCTCTAACGATCTTTCGAGAAAACTGATTAGTGATCTGTTGTGCTTACTTTGGTTTCTAGGCCCATATAATATATCCTACGAAGTGGCCTCAAATCGCATCCTTGAATGTGTAGAGAGTAACAAAAACATGTAAATGTATACGAGAAACAGACCGCACTGACTCGAGCACAAGCGCGGGGTCAAGCGCAAACATAGCGCCCATATTTCACAACGAAAACAGGTTTGGCGCAAACACAATCACCAAACACTCCGCTAAGCTCGTCAAAACTCAAACACTAATGCAAGTACGAACAGGGAAAGTTGCAACCAAAATGTATTATAAAATGGTACCGATATAACGCGCGCTCTTATTGGTTGCGATAAACGCTTCGAACATATACTTAACTGTTTATCATTGGACAAGTTTTGGCTGTATCAGAAGTTTTATAAACAAACAATTAAGCACTTTTCACTTTATTCAGT
>JANVCH010042549.1:0-11331 GCA_025505405.1 Epizoanthus rinbou
CGCTAATCAGTGAATATCCAGGATATTCACTGATTAGTGAACCAATCACAGCGCGCGAAAAACACTATTCACTGGTTTGGTATATGCTAACACTAGATATCCGTAGCTTGATTAACCAATAATAGGATGCAATAAGCACTATTTGCTGGTCTTTATGTAATAATTAAAGGTACTATACTGAGCTCCTGAAAGAAAATTTAAATTAAAGTTAGTAATACAAATTACTTTGATTTGGTCCCGGGGTGTTTGTCTTCCTCATACATGTCGGTGTGTCCTTTGCTGCAAACATGAAGTCTTTGAGCTCTGCCGCACACAGTGGGTAGTCCGGAGCTGTGCCATTCACTGGGACATTATACTTGTTGTAGCACTTTTGAAATGAAAACAAAAGAAAAACATTTTATTTAGAATAGGACTGGGATGAAAGTCATCCTGCCACTAGCACCAAGTTGTCTCATCCTCAACAGTCTGTGAAACATACTCAGCATTTTGACTGATTTAATGACTGTTGCATAGCAAATTCAAGTATAAAAGGCTCAGTTTAGTGCAATGATCAATGCATTTTCAGTACATTAGCAAATATTAATTTATTTCCTTATCAATCTATCTTGTTCACTGCAAGCATAACTAATATAATTACCAGCAGGAACCTGCTGCAGAATTCAATTGAGGACTTTTGTACTAAAATATGACAGATAAATGGATCAATTAATGGTTGGTAATAGTGATGGATGGTGCATGGCAGCAGATGATGTTGGGTGATGGTGATGGATGGTGGGTGATTGTCATAATGAATGATGGTGGGTATGGTGTTGGGTTACGGATGGTGGATGATAACAATGGATGTTGATTGGTAGTAGATGATGGTGGGTGATGATGATGGATGGTGGGTGACTGTCATAATGAAGGATGGTTGGTATGGCGAGTGATAGTGATGGATGATGGATGATAAAAATGGATGTTGATTGGTAGTAGATGATAGTCGTGGTCAAAAAGTGGGTGATGGTTATGATCATGGTGAATGATGATGGTGGGTGACACTGGATGGTGTGTGATGGTTGGTAGTATTCGATGACATTGGGTGATGTTCAGTGATTGTCGGTAGTAGCAAATGATGGTTGGTGATGGTGGGTGATTGTTATGAATGGTGGGTGATGTTTAGTGGTGACAGATGATGATGGGTTAAGATCTCTGATGGTGAGTAATGGTTGTTGATGGTCGCTGGTTGATGGTCAATGGTTGGCAGTGGTGGATGATTGTCTATGGTGGTGATGGTGATTATAATGGTGATGGTAATGATGATGGTGGCTGACTGAGAGTGGTTGGTGATTGTGGGAAATGGTGATGGATGGTGTGTGATGGTAAGTGATAATTATGGTTGCGATACATGTAGGTGATAGTGCATGATTGTGGTTGATAATGTTGTATGGTAGGAGATGGTGATGGATGGTGCATGATGGTAAGTGATGGTTATAGATGGTACATGATGGTAAGTGATAGTTATGGTTGCTAAGTGGTGGTGTAAAATGGTGGTTATGTTATACACATGTATGGTGATGATAGGTGATGGTAGATGATGGAGATGGATGGAGGTGGATGATGGTGGTAGTGAATAATTATAGGTGGCTTATGGTGATGTGATGGATTAGAGACAATTTCACTTCAATCTCCAAAGCTCATTCTCACTGCATTGTCAAAGCAGCTTTAGCCAATCACATTGCATTGTCATTGTGATTGCATTGCATCAAGCTTTGGACAGTCAAACGAAATTGGCTCTAACAACAACTTCATATATATATATCTGCATTCCATTGTGGTTTTATTGAGTTGTGAGGGCCTGGGGAAGAGTGTTACACATGGACAGACAGACAAACAGATTGCATATTATTGTAGAGAACGATTGGAAACTTGGGAAATAGTTTTTATAAAACTCTACCTGTTTCAAGGCAGTTCCAGAGATCAATGAATATTATTATTTATTATTTTAATAGTATAACAATGATGCTTCTAAGGAGGTCAGGAAAAACATTTAAAGGAAAATTAAATCAATGAAGGTTCATTTCAGCCCAACTCTTAAAATAATTTATGTAAAGACTGTCTAGAAAATGTCATAAACCAATTATATTAATTATAAATTATAATCATAATAATTATATCATTTAATGTGATCTTACCGAGATTATTGAGTTTACTTCATCTATATCTGTGATTGCAAATATCGGAAGGTCAAAGTACATGAATGACATGCCATTTCCCTGAAAACAAATACAAATATATTGGTATAAAATATCACTGGTATGAAATGAACAGTTTATGGGCAGGGAGTAGATACTGAACAGGTCAGATATCAATAAATATCATGACCTCATGTATTAGGGGAGTCCATCATGCTAAAGTTCGGCTATGCTGTGAATACATGTATCTAGACTGTATACCAGGTAATCTATCAATTAATGGCCATTTTAAACAAGAAGTTCCAGAAGAGATAGCCCCTCCCCCTTTCTTGCCTTGCAACTCAAAATTTGAAATTCAAATTGCACAGGCCATAAGATAAGATAAGAAGCCATAGCAGTGGACAAGCAAGCAAGTGATTCAGTTCTCTCATGTTAAAATACTAACTAAAATTTCCTACGCTAAAATGTAAGTAAGCGAGAGAAATGTGAACAGAAGGAAGCTAATATCTTAGTAATTATTTCCAAAAGCGTCAACAGAGTTCTTTCACTTGACAGCTTGCTATGAGTTCTGGTTTGAATTTCACGCGATAGAATATGTGGCAGCATACTCAAACAGATCAACACATGTTGTGGAGTTATGACAGAGATGTTCACTCCACAGAGGTCGAGTGATGATTGAATGTGTCATTGGCCCAGTCTGGCCATTTTATACTGGAACTTCTTGTTAAGGCATTTCAAAAACATCCAGTACATGTACTAGACTAAATTTTTAACTCACCTTCTTGTTCCACTTTATAGATTTACAATTTTTGTAATCTGGATGATCGTGGTATAATCCTGAAAAGAGAACAAATTGTCATGAAGTTAAGTATGTGTCACTTTTCTACTTAGAGTTTACAACAACTATTATTAAGTACTATTAAAACAATGCAATGTAATGCCAAGAAATGAAGAAAACACACACCACTGACAGCATTGCCAAACAACAAAAATTTAATAATTATATACTGTATTATAGCAACCTTAAAATAATAAGTAGTAGAGATTTAGAAAATAAATTCAAAACGAAAATAAATGCACTTATCCGACATTTCGAAGTCATCTTGACTCCATTTTCAAGGATTTTAATTTATGACGATTTTGTCTCTCTTAAATGCAAGTGACTACAATAGAACAATTATGTTACAAAAAAGGACAGTCAACCAAATTAAAGTCAAACAAAGTCAAAGACTTTAGCACGAATAGAGTCAGATTGTGTGTTCAAAGCAGGATGATGGTCACGGATGAATAACATCTCGTATACAAGACAATCAAACTTGCTTTTATTAATAACAGAAATATTAACAATAATTTATATAACAAAATACAATTACTGTAGCAAATAATACCAGCTATCAAAAATAATAAAAACATTTTTAAAATTAAACATATTAATAAAATTTATTTTTAAAATTGCCAATTGAGCCAAGCGAGTCAAAAGACAAGCTTGCTTGGTGCTGCAGCAGACTATTATTTTCATTAGGCCTCCTTGAACAATATTCCAATGTCATTGTTGTTTTGCATTAGTATTTTTTTATGATTTTTTTGGTTATGTTTTCTGGTTAAACTGGTTGCTGGTATAGAATTATTTATTTATTAATAATAAATCACACTTACCAAACTGATCCATTGGACACTCATAATCTGGAGAAAATCCTGCATGAAAGAATGAATGAGAAGTTTATTTTCATAGTTAGGATAACATTTCACAGAATAATGTGAGCACTGTCCACGATCACCAGCTCACTGCCCTCCTAGATTACACAAATTATATTAGTGATAAAGTCTTATAAAACAATGCAGAAAATGCAAGCTACAAATGTATTATTTATTGAAAAAACTGCGAAATAATAAAACTGTCCCGTGAAATTATAATGCTGCTTTAATCATGACCCTGTAATATATAATTCTTGCTGAAATTTAATCCAGGTTTAAGAGGTGAAATCTTAGGAAGTGTCTAACAAGTTACATGACTGTGCATGCATGTTTGCAAAACACATGTATAAACATCTTAATAACCGAGTGCGAGGTCTGTCCGGGAGAATATTTTGCCTGAGGTCTTTCATTGTACAGACCGAGCGGAGCGAAGTCTGTACGAAAGACTGAGGGCAAAATATTCTCCCGGACAGACCGAGCAAACAAGGTTATTAAGATTTTTCTTATATGGCTCATTTGTATTTATTTTTGTTTCAGCCAATCAGAGCGCGTGATTTGGTTATTGGCCCTAGAAATCAGAGTTGTCATATAACAATAACTAGTAACAGCTGATTTTGATTTTCGTATCATGCGCATTAGAGCTGCGCACTGCAAAACTGAGGAATGACCTTAAATGATATCAGTAGTGTATCCAGGATGAAAGGAGAGTTTGACATCTGCTCTTCTCAGATAGGGACGTTGAACCGTAAGCCCTCTGAGGCTTTTGTCAATTGTGTTGCAAAACATGCTCTCCATGCACCTTAGAGTCAGTTTAAAGCAATAAAAGTTGTAATTAGTGCGATTTCTGGTTAACATAGGAAATCTCTGGAGCATCGAGTATTATCCAGCTGCACAATTAACAATTTTTTCGAGGTTATGTAATTAGTTAAAAGCCTTGTATGCCAAAAGAAAGTACTGTGGCTCCGCATGTTATTAATTATCAGTCCAGCTGTTGATGTTCCTCATTGTCACTTCTAGGTCTTGAAAGAGACACTACGCTTGTACCCGACAGCCACTGGGAGCGCACGTTCTATGGCCGGGGAGGAAGAGATCGGAGGTTTCATTATTCCCAAAGAGTCAACGATTGTTGTGAGTAAAATAGCACTCTGTTCTGTAGTTCAGTGTAAGGCCGAACCTACATCCATCTTGCCAGTGTACTACTTCAGCCGTATCACAACAAATCTGTAATGAACTGGGTTCGAAGTGGGCAGTATAAAGTGGGCGGTCCATATACCGAGCTCCGAGTATTGTGTAACATTTCGTTATCTTCACTGTTTAACATTGAACTTTCGCCGGAGTTTATATTGTATTTTGGTGTCGTACAGGCTTTAATTTGTAGGATTTAGAAAGATCTGTTTTACTTCGTGAATAATTCGTAGCAAAGTATAGTACTTCTAGTGTCTCTCACAAAGTAGTTCCTTTGTTTTCAGATGGTTAGCTAGGTTTGTGTTAGGTTAGGTGTTATTGCCGTAACGCGATGTCTAAGCCTCACCCCTAACCACTTACTCCAAAGCAGCATTCACTACGCTCGCCATAAATGTTAATGTATGTAATATATGTTCACATTATCAGTTCTGACAATCGAGATCCAGTTGAACCGTGTTTGAGCCAGTTTACTAGCTCTTTTCCCCAAAAGGCAGCTTATTGTTCAGTTGTAGCATATATGTTAACAATATCTGTTATCTTATACATGGCTACGGAATTAAGAAGCACTCTATGTGGGAAAGTCCATTCTCCCTTGTGAATAACTGTTGCGTTTTGTTTTCCTGGTCGCAGACTAGTTCATTTACAAGTGGGCGTTACCCAGAGTTCTGGACCGATCCTGAAGAATTTGATCCTTATCGCTTTGGTGACGAGGAGTTAAATAAAAGGTGAGTATTATGGGATAGAAACAACAGGTGTAAATTCGTACTCACAGGGGCGTACGCACACACACACCGCACACGTACACATATACATACACAGAAGAGATACGTAAAAAACCTGATTTTATTATGTCAGAGCAGTTGATATGCACTGTGAGTAAATATTTGGTTTTGTGCGTTCTTTCTGATACAAATAACAACAGCCACGCCTGAACAGTAATATTGAAATCTGAGGCCCTCTCCACAAGAATCAATTTTCATTTAAAATGAAACACATTTTTCCGTTTTCATACCCATCCACACGACAACAATTTGAAGCTGATTGAAAACGGATATTTTGGAAAACGGGTTTGAAAGTGGATATTCTTTAAAAACGTAATTCCATCGTCGCTGTGAGAACGGAGATAGCGAAAACGTTTGAGAACGAATCCGTGTGAATGGGGCTAAGAAAGCAAGGGCAACAACTTCGACGACCTTATGTTTTAATATTTTAATTCTCAACTGTCCTCTTCCATTCACAGGTCCCATTACACATATTTCCCTTTCTCTCTGGGGCCGCGTAACTGCATTGGTCAGCACTTTGCGATTGTAAGTGATCAACGAATACTGTAGACTGTAGTTTAACCTTGTCATTCGTGGCCCTCAATACAGATAAGACTACTTTACAATGCTTAAAATTGACTCATGACAATACTATTTCAATTTGTGAACTACAAAGAAACTACAAGATAATAAATTACATATGAAATTACGGGTGGCAGCCTTTTGACGATTAAAGAAATTATTAAAAAGCTTGCGTTTAAAACTACCTGCAGACGATGCCTTCCTGATGTCGCTATCAATACTAACTGCAAGTCTGGCCACCTCTGTAATACGTTTGAAAGGAGGACAACACACGATTTCGTGTGACTGTCCAAAGCTCATTGTCATTGCATAGTCAATGCATTGTCAACACAGCGTTTGACCAATAAAATTTGCGAGAATTTTACTCTTGTTGACTACTTTGTGGCCTTTTTCCTCTCACGAACACGCCTGACTCGTTCCCAGTCTCTTCCAGTTCGTTTATCCTGGGCAATCTTGAGAGGGAGGAATGGGACGAGAGAGAGAGAAGTGGGGACGAGAGAGAGAGAGAGAAGTGGGGCGAAGGGAATGTCGCCCCCATTCCTCCCCAATCAAAAGCCCTATTCGTCCTCAATCAAAGAGTGACGACTGGGAACGAGACAGCGAACACGCCATAATGTAATGCAAATGACGATGCCAATGACATGACAATGCAATGAGTTTAATCTCTGATTGGTTTACGCCTGTCACGCGACCATCTGATTGGTTGTCTGTATTTTCGTAATTGTTGCAACAACAGATTTAGCCAATCGCTAGCTTTTCCTATCGTGGCATTGTCATTGCATTGCATCAATCAGACAGTCAAGCGAAATCGTCTCTATCAGAAGCTCGCTGACATTTTACCTTACTTATATCTAGCCCTCTGCATGTTCGTGGGACTGTATGTTGAAACTATATGTCGTCGCTGCTGCAGATGTAATTCCATGTTTATCTCTATTTAGATGGAAGCCAAAGTCATCCTGTCTCGGTTCCTACAGACATTTCAGTTCACTCTCTCACCTGGCCAGACGAGAAAGTTTACAAAAGCGCTGACACTGCGACCAAGAGACGGGGTTAATGGTGTCCTGACAACTCGAATCAACTAAATATTGAAACTCTCAATTCACACATGAAATAGCAAATTTCTGACTAGACAGTGCGTATTTGAATATATCAGTGTCATGTAGATAACTATATAGATAAAGTAAATGTACCTGGTGAAAGGTACTCGCAGATATTATTTAGTTTATACTGAATATTGCTTCATTAAATCGCAGTATGTACGCGTCGCCATTGACAACAATAATAATTATTAATGATTAATAACTAATTATCATTAGTTAGTATTAATTGTATTTTGTATTTATCACTTGTTAATTCAGCTTACCCTGCAAGAGAGTGGAATAAACGACTAAAATTATGATGAGTTTGAAACTCTTAGGCTTTCCGTTATCAAATAATTGTATTGCATGCAGTGTATGTTTTTGCTGTCGGGAAAAATGCGATAAGATTACTTCAATTGGAAAATGTTTATAGGAACTGGAATGCATTCACCTACACGGCCACCGTGTAGGCAGGAAATCTTCGATGTAGTAATAATAATAATAATAATATTAAATGGTGGATTATTTCCCTCTGTAGTGAAAAACATCGCATACCTGTCCTGGTTGAAGAGACAGTACTTTTCACGTGTGGAGGAAATCGTTTGCAATCAATGGTTAAATCTTTCTGATTAATCGTACAGTAACAAACATTTCACAGTTCTGATTGGCTGAGAGCTCATCAATTTATCGTAAACAGTGCAATTTCAAATTGGAGAGTGTAATTGCATAAAATTGCACTCATAACCGGAGTGCAGAAGTTTGAAATTGAGCTCTGATTGCCATGTACATACAACAGGTGTTGTTTTTGTTAAACTATAGTAGTCATTGTAAACGATTCTGAACAAAGGTTTAGAAATATATTTAATTCTGTATGATTAACAAGTAATCATACAATATCTCATGCACTTTCGGAATAAATTGCACTAAAGCAAGTTCTAACCATGAACTTGGAGGAACAATAAAGCGGTATTAATAATGTGCTTTGACTCTACAATCAGTGACATTAAAGAGGATCGAACAATAATGTCAGGCAGAGTTATTATGGACTATATATGAGGTAATATAAACATTAATATCGCCCACACTGTTCGTGTCTTTTCCCAGCACTGACCCTGTTGATTCAACTAAAACAATATAGATAATAATTACAGACCCTAAGTATAAACAAATACACATTACAGTAGCGACAAACTTTCAATTTTATACTCAACTCAAATGAAAACACATATACAGTTGGTCATGAAAGGCGTTCAAGAAGGACATCGCGTTTCTTTAACAACAAAACGTGCCTATGATAACAATTGAGGGGACAAGCAAATCCAACAAAAGAAGAAGTTGATTATCGATAATTCAAGATTGTTCAAGAAAAGTATGAACGAATTATCTCGTACAGGTTTACAACAAATCTCTCCAGAAATTGCTTGGACCACTGCAATCGCCATATTGGTGATTTCTCCCGTCACTGTTATTGGAAATGCTCTTGTTCTCGCTGCCATCATTATCGATCCATTCAAGAACATCAGAAGGGCTCCATCTAGTAACTTGATATTCAGTCTTGCTCTGGCGGATTTCCTTGTGGGAGTTATTGCAGGTCCCGTGATAGCAGTTTGGCTCATTTGCAAGAGAGCATGTCCATTCTCCATTAAAACAGCAACAGCCCTATCTGTTGTGTTAATAAGAATCTCGGTCAGCAGCCTGATAGAATTGGCTGTAGATCGACGAATAGCAACTGTCACTCCACTGCAGTACGCCTACAGAGTGACGGAAAAGAAAGTTCGGACTGTAGTCGCCTTTATCTGGTGTTACTTTATGATATTAGGAATATTCATGGTTTCCCTTAACGTATACTATCACGTATCCGTTTTAGTAGCTTCAGCCCATATGGTATTTGCTTCAATTGTCTTTACCTTTCTTAACATTGCGGTCGTAATGTCAGTGCGCAATCAATCCTCGCACATGAAGAGAACTGTTGACTCAGAAAATCTGGCAGTATTACACAGTGTCTACACTCGCGAGGAAGCAGTTACACGAACAATGTTTATAATGGTAGTTGTCTTTGACATTTGTATTTGGCGTATGATAGTCATTTCATTAGTTGAAGTAGGACTCCGAGGAAGGAGTGACGCCCGTATTGTAAAGATATTTGGGATGATCTTCGAGATGTCATTCCTGTTACTGTGTGTAAACTCTCTCATTAACCCCTTTGTATATGCTTGGCGCCTTCCCAAACATAGAGAAGCCATCCAACACTTCTTTAGGAAACTACTACCAGTAACAGCAGCACGATCACAAGAGAATATCTCCCTATCAAATGTCCAAGGGAATCAGATCGTAGCAACTCCATGTAACCCGCTTCTCCTGTAGTTACCCTTCCTATTAATGTTATGGTTTTACTAGAAAGAAAGTACATTTCGCAAAAAGATGGCTGCATATATAAGATACCTCAGATACCATCAAAAGTGATGTATTTTATTGCATTTATGGAATATTGAATAAAACCAACATAGAAATATTGCTCCTTCGTGGTCTACATTCAACATTGCATATACATTTTACATTTATGTTTTGCATATTTGCCTCAGTACTTTCAAGAAACTGGACACAAAGGATATTTTCTATTTTACTCTCACAATAATAATTACGCCTTGACAAAGTGATAAATATGGCATACTCCTTGATCCTGTATCGACCCCAATTCCAGTACGGGTTGTGCACCTAATTCTGGTATGCAGTACTATAGCCACAGTCTATTACATTCAAACTTTATTTTTAAACACGAAAGGTCTATCAATTTAAAACCAGCGACGAATAGTCAATCACCCTTTAACAAAAACCTGTGAGAAATTGTTTCATCTTCCCAAACTGGTTCAAACGTTTTATTCTGAAACAGGAAAAGTTGCCACCATTTGCTCATATTTCATTAAGGCTGTAAATTCCATAAAGTTGTGTTATTGACTTCCAATTGAGTTTTTTCGGTGTTATTGATTGATTCCTTTCTATTATATTATATTACTTGGACATGAATAATAGAAAAAGCCTGGCAAGTTTAACCTTTGGAGCAAAAGCTTGAAATGTCTTCGATATCTTTGGGGTGATCAGTAATTGTGCTCGTACTTTGGGGAAATCATCTCGATCGACAAGTTAAATCGGGTATAAATGTATGAAGAAGATCTGTGTCGGCAGTTGTGGCAGGCCCACTGAAACCAGCTTGGAACCAAATGGTGGTTGATAATCATTGAAATGTTTGTTTTCCTGTTACTGTTTATTCTTTATCTATCCGTCATTATACCGAGATATACTCAAACACTTACACAATGATTGCGTTGACATCAACATCCAAGGACCACATAAACATTTCACAATTGTCAGTTGTCTCGAGTACCATTTTGCGCACACTGAACCAGACCCAAAAACTTGGAACGTGTTCTGGGCGGACAACGCACGCAGTCAGAACAAGAACTACACGCTCGTGTATTACTGCGATTATCTCGTGGCGAGCGGGAAACGAAAACGAGTGGACTACAAAGTTCCTGAGACAGGGAGATTCGTTCTGCAAGGTTGACCGAAACAGCGGGAAAACGGAGAAAATTCTTCGGCGATTCAATACCATCGAAACACCAGCAGACTATGTGCATGCGGTGAATTCTAACTGCGTTGCTGCCAATATCAAGTGGGTTAAACTGGAACAGTCCGTTTTCAAAGACTTCGGCCGGTGGTTCGAGAACCAGTACTGCACCCGAGATAAAGACGTAAAGGGGAACCGCTACTCGTTTACTAACGAAGTGCATTTCAACTTTGGATATGGCGAGAGGGTCGACCCAGCCGACGGCATAGTCAAAACCTACAGCCACCCGGGAA
>JANVCH010042658.1:0-11330 GCA_025505405.1 Epizoanthus rinbou
GAGGATCCAGCGCTATTTTTTCTCGGCCACAAACATTTTGGGTCTCAGAGACCCCTAAAAGATAGCAGACCTTTGGATGACCCCTAAGAGATAGCACTGCTAATGATTTTAATCCCTAAAAGATAGGTCAAGCACCCCGTCTATTTTTATGGGAAGTCCCCCCTGGGATATCGGCCACCATCTTGATTGAGTGACAGATGGAATGCCTGCATAAACATCACTTTCATGACTCCTGACCACAGATTTTGCATCAACATAAGAACATTGTGAACAGGGCTGCAGTAGCAGTCGAAAGCTTAGTTTAATTATTAAACTGATCATCCTTGTAAGGCTAAATCTTTGTGAGTCTAGAAATTATTATCCCTGAATGGATGAATCTCCACAAAAGCTTACATACATGTTTAATTGATTTTGATGTTTCTGAGCAAGACTATGTACCAAAAATAATACAAAATCTGAAACAAAAATGAAGGTGGCACAATTTCTAAACAACCTAAAATCTCCCATAATGTCTTTCTGTCAGTATCATAAAATAAAAACAAATAAATTATGAAATATTTGGAATGTATGACTACTGAAATGTCATCTCTTGTCTGCAAGGTACAGACCACGTGATTTCCAGGGAAGATTATCTTTAGTTAATACAGTGTATAAGCTAGTAACTCAACACAAATGCTACAATCCTGGCCAATATATATTGGTAGCTGTGAACAAGGAAAATATTACGAAGCATTCTGTTCCCCTCCCCTTCCCTGTTTAATTTTGAAAACAATGTTTCATATTTCATTCTCATTAATAAATTAGAATAATAAATTCAAAATTTATATAGCGCTCTTTCCAGATATGATCAAAAGCGCTTTACAAAAAAATGCATATAAAGTAAAAATAAATTTAGAGTGATTCGTTAAAAAGAAAGGTCTTGATTAATTTCTAATTTCTAATTTCAGCAGGCAGTTGGTTCCAAAGCGCAGGGGCAGCAGCAGTAAAGGAGTGAGCACCAAGTGTAGGCAGCATTTTCTGTAATAATGATCTTTATTGTAGCATTCCATTAATAAAAATGGCTCTTCATCTACAATATACAAAAGGTAAAACAAACTATCTATTATAATTAAGTAAAGGTATGTAAAATTATAGCTACCGAAACCCTCCCACATCACCTTCCCTAAACTATATAGTAATACCTCCCCTTGATCCACTCCCTTCCCCTACATTAACCGAACCCACACCCCCACCCCTTCCCCAACCACACACACACACAGTCACACCTGCCTGACACACTCACGCACACGCACACAGACGTGCGCACACTCACCTACTCACGTGCGCATACGCAGGCTAGATAACCCAACCTCCCCTTACCCTCCCGTTATGAGATATAACTACATTAGTTATCTTAACCTTGTTCTCTTAATATTTTAAATACATTAGTTCCCACCTCCACCAACCCTGCCCTTTGCCCATTCTAAAAATAGTTCCTTGGTTCTGTTATAAAATGTTTTAACAATTGTGGATGTCCAAAAGAACCATACAAGGTGGTTGGTGCAACATCCTCCAACCTATACGATTACATCTACATACATGTTTCCATGGCTAGAATATATTGAAATGTGAAGCTCTACAGATGCAGTACAAGACATCGCTTTTGTTCACAATCGCTGTATTTTGCTAAGAGAGAACCCAGTACAGAAATCCAAACAGCATCACAACTCAAAATGGTGGCATGTGGGAAGTTCAAACCACGAAATCATCGAACTACATTGTAAATCGCTTTGTGGTAGATCTATGAACACAATTATCCAATAATAAGAGCAATTCCGGACTATGGTTAGTAATACTAAAGACTTATTTGAAAGCAAAAGTGTTCTTCAGCCGAGGTTCCTGTTTAGTGTGATGGTATTATTGTAGCCTGTCAGCAGGAGCATGACAAACAGATCCATATCCTACTGTGAAGGAAACCTAGTGGTAGGTTATGGTGCTTTGCATGGTGAATTCATGAAAGTTTATTTGTGAATTACAAAGAAAAATGGTAAAATGAATTAATTGCATATTAAGAACTTTACAATAAATACTGTTTCTATGGTAACAAGCCTACCTGGATGTGTTGAAAGTTTCTGAAACAATAAAAGAAAACAGAAATGTCATTATCAATGCATGTCAACTGTACATCGATTCACACAGAAAGAAGATAATGAAATCCCAACTTTGCTGCTATAGATAACCTTATATCATTTTCCACAACTTAAGAAAACATGAAAGCAGAGTGCAATTGAGGAAAAACGCTCCTATACCTAGCTATTTCAGACAGTATTTTATCTTTCTTTTGAACTTGTTTGCAAAAAATCTGAAATTCCATAACTTTCCCATAACCTAAAGCCATCTTACCAAGTTAGATTTAATTACATTGACATAGATGACTTTCGATGCCTGCATGGAAAAGACAGTTTCAAGTTCTCTAATGACTCATCATCTCTTGTATCAGTGAACTCTCATTCTTCTAATACGCTAGTGTTGTGACAGTAGAAAGAGCACAGTACATGTACAGACATCTGTGATTGCACAAAATAGGTGCAAATACTTCATTTCCTTCACAGCATGACAAAATTCACTCTAACTGCAAATAAGCATACGAATCGACAGGCTGGATACCTACTGGTACAAAGCAACATCACTGTGACAAAGTAACAGTCCTGTGACAGGACAATCAGTGGAAAGGAATATCAGTGACTGGTTTGCAAGGAACTGCCAATACACAAATTATGACTCAAGTAATTGTGCCGAGACCAAATGAACAGTATTAAGGAACTGGTATATCCCAATACTAACCCTCCTCATGACACTATTTTCACTTTATTCATTCCTTGTATTCATACCTTAAGATACTGTCACAGCAGTTATAGTCTCCTTACCCCCCCCCTCCCAAAAAACATAAAACAATAACAAATACACCATTTTCCTGGACAAACCTTTGGGACATCAGTTGGCTGCTCTTGCTGTGATGGTATCGGTTTCTCCAGCTTCTCTGGTTTATCTGGTTTCTCTGGTTTCTCTGGTTTCTCCAGTTTCTCCAGTTTCTCTGGTTTATCGAGCTTCTCTGATGTTCCAGCTGTTGATGAAGCTCCAGACTGAATCGTTAAAGTAGGCGTGTGTGGCTCTGTTGTTGTATTAGACTGTGCCCCTTGGCTGCTTTGTGACTGGCTCTCACTAATCTGCTGACTGTAAATTAAAGTGCAAATAATCAGAATGTTCACCCTCAAAACAACATGAAAATGCCTAAAGTTTTATTCACCAAGGTGCACTGCCAAGATTGTAAAATATATTATCTTGTTTTAATACAGACTACAAAACAGCCCCTTTCTTTGCCTTAAAGTCTGAAAATCGGTCAAGTTTTGGCATGCAGTCAAAAAGTGGGAGACTGGGGAGAGGAAGAAGCCCTTTTTGGACTTTAAGGCAAAAAAAGGGGCTGTTTTGCAGTCTATCTCGCTTAACTCCCCAGATTCCTGTCTAGGCATGCCAAATCAATATCATATTCTGGAATTTATCAAATTTACCATTTCCTCTCAAAAAAGGTTTTCTTAATTAACATTTGCCTACTTCCAGATAAAACCCTACCAATAATTTTCATAACTCTATTAACTCTAGTCTACTCCCACATTAGACATTAAAAAATAAATAAAATGTAGTAAAATTAAGAATGACCAAGATTATCAATTTTGCAACAATTGTTTCTTTATTACCTTAAATACGTAGATTCATTCAAACAGGAGAATAATATAACAAAAATTATAGGTAAAGGTTGCTCAGAAGTAGTAAAAGACAGAAGGCAGCAATTCTTGTTTTCATGCCCAACTTTGTCAATCTAGTTCTGTCAGATTTTATGAAAAGAGAAGATCCACTTAATTTTAACATTTTTTTTAATTTAAACATATTTGTGGAAGCGTTTGCTCAAGAATAAAAATGCTCACCTAAGGAGCTAGCGCATGTTACAAAAAATATTAAGTGCTTGGGTAGAGATGTGCATTGAAAATTAAACGAAAATAGTTTATGTGGTCGGAGCTATCAGTTGGCAAAGTGATACGAGTCTCTTATAAAGCACTGAACTTGGTAAAATAGTTGACAATTTTGCTCATCGCTAAGTAATGGTGAGCCAGAAACAAACAGCTCAGTTTTTTGCCTGTCTGATAACTGAGACCACCAGGGAACAGTATGAGCAGCAGAGATGAGTAGGATTTCTCTCTGGGCAGCATAGTTAGGACAGTATATAAAATAGTGAGTCTTGGATTCATTACTAAAGCAACAAGAACATGCTGGTGATTGCTTAATTCCAATTTTGTGGAGGTAGTAGTTTAATGAACATGCGTCAAGTCTGATACGCGAGTACATTATAGACGTGTATCTGTCGATTGAGTAGTCAAAAGGTTTGTAATATTTCGGAAGCTGGAAATAGCTTACTAAGACATTTTTAAAAGTGCCAATTTGATCAGTTGATTCGGTAACGTTATGTGCATCATTCCACAGTTTTGTGGTAGAGGGGAAAAACGAGTTTGCAAATCTAACAGTTCGTACAGGAAATATAGAGAAATTACGAGAGTGCCGCAGGGAATATTGTGATCTATCGCTTACACGGGGAGGCAATAAATCTTTGAGGTATTGTGGTGATGAATTATTTACAATCTTGAAATACAGACAAAGTTTATGCATGGCGCGTCTACATACATAGTATGTACATAATAATTTTATATTTTAAAAATACATAGTATTTATTTTTAGGGTATCATTTTGAGACTCTTGTATTGCTTGCAAGACATTCTGCATTTATTTAATATACGGAGAAAACTCTAATCCAAGACAACAGATTGGAATAATTAATAAGACAATCCTTTGTCTGACAGCTCAAGCACCAGGCCACTGGAAGTAACATCATGGGCCAATTGTTATTAGATTATGTTAAATTAAAATAAAAGTGGTTTTTTGGATACGGAATTTATTAAGCTTTCAGAAAATATAAACTTTTGTGGGACTCCATTAAAAACCAAGCACGCCATACACAAAAAAATTCTGAGACAGATCAAAAGGTACGTCTGACCCCTTAAAGTGGTCACAGGCATTGAATTCTCCAGTTGATATGATTCACACACCGTTACTTTATTTTGAAAGTTGAAGTTGGAATTTCTTCACACACACTTCAATCCTGATGGTTTGCTATTGGGATAGATATGAAAAGTACACAATTTCATAGAATTTCCGACATTTGTTAGGGTTGTGATTTGGCAAAATTCCGCATATTTGCAAGTAAATAATTAAGATTTTTATAGGGTGCTGATTTTCACTAAAATATTGTATTGTTTAGTTTAGGTTTTATAGCTCAACTTTAGACCCCCTGTCATATAACAATTATATCTTACTAGGAGTTCCCCCCTTGGATCCTAACCCAAGCCAGTAACACGACAGACTTACCAGTTTTTCTCTGTGAGTGAATGGTGAGTCAAAGGCTGTCTGTGTACTGAAAATACCTAAAATGAGGCAAATAATCATAAATTTACTTCTGTTTCATGCACCCATCAATGTTGAGCCGCATTTGGTTCCATATTTTATCATTTATAAACTGTATTCAATACTCCCAGGGGTGGTGTATGACAACAAGGACAATAGTAAACTATTTAGTGTGACCACAACTTTAATGTCCTCTTTATCTAAAACTTCAAACAACACTAACACAGACAGACGAAGTTCATACATGTTTCACATGTTTCATTCACATGTTTCACATGTTTGAACTCTTCACATACGTTTCACACATTCCTGTGGCACAGGCAGTGTTTGACAAAGCACTTCCTGCATTCTCACAGAGGAATCCATACTTGCAAGACACCATACTCAAAAAAGGTAAACTTTATCTCAATACTTCTCGTAACTATGGCTATTTTTCGTATTTGGTATTTATAATTTACTTTTATTTTTCTCAAAAACGTTCAAAGGCTTTGGCCTATACATGTGAACATGGGTAGGTTCAACAGCTCTTTAAAATAGTAAACTTTAAAATATTGGAAACAGATAAAATGAAGAGAGATGAAGATTCAAGGCAGACTGGATGTTGTACATGTACATAACTGGTATCAATAACTCACCTGACTTCTCAAAGCGTCAAGAAGTACCTGGAAGTGAGGATGGCCTTGATAGTCAGGGATGAGTGAAGAGTTAACACCATTGTCTGTTTTGGAGATAAAATGTCTTAATACAATAACATAGTCTTGCTAACCTAATTCGCCTTATTAATCTCAATATAATTATAAAAAAACGTTTGGGACAATTTAAATAATAAATATATGGCATTGCTTATACAGCACATCCTACACAACGTCTCGATGTGCTTTACAATTTTATACATTGTACACGATGCCGATAGCAGAAATGGAGGAGCCTTGTCCAAGCCCCAACTGTGCCACTGGGGATGCAGGGTCATGAGAGAGTAGCGTCAATAGCTGCCAGTTACAGTGTAGATGCTGGTCACAACTGGGATCACAACCCTACTCTTCTCGACAAGTGTGTGGACTTTTTAAGTCCCCCGATAGAATGTTGAGAGACTAGACTAACAGCTTAATTAACGTCCCTGTCCACGGATGGCGTGGTGAAAGAAGGTTGTGGAAATTCAACCCTCAGCATGACCAAGTATTGAACCCAGGACCTTCGGGTTGGGAGTCAGATATCTATCTTACAGGCTGTGCCAACCACGTTCACATTTTATGACTTATCAAAGACACTGCTGTTTCTTGAAAGTTCCTTTATTAATATAAAACTTGGTAAAAATTAGAAACATATTTATTGTTATAATTTTGATTGAAGTAGGAATATGATTTCCTTAAAAATACATTTAACGTCAACATACCATGCCATACACCATTGGTTGATCCCCTGTACACCGGTATCAAATGAACATTGACATCATCCCATGTGGAAAGCAGTTGTCCGTAGGGTACAAGACTCGAGTTCATAAGGGATATCCCACCTGATAAATGCAACAAAGCAATGATATCTGTATTTAGAAATTTGAAGAAAAATAATGAGGCCATTGAAATTATAAGGGAAGATGCTAGGGAGTTCAACGAGTGTGAATTAAAAGTAACAAAGTCTTTTTAGTCCCAATTCGCACAGAAAGTATCTTATACATGTAGCTATACTTGTAATTCATTCAATCACCCTAAAGCTGGGCCAATTCAAAAATCCTGGCATCACCCCAGTGATGAGTCTTCTGGGAAGTGTCTTCCCTATTTGTAGTTTTCCTTTTAGAGGTTACAATTCCTGGAGATAAACATTTGGGAAGTGTCACAGGTTGAGTTTTTAAAAAGTTAAGTTATCTGAAAATAATTTTGTGGCATTTCCTGCGTTTTGAAAGCATACTGACTCTCCTCAGCTCTTTAGTGTGGAGTTTGAATGGACTAATTTTAAATCTAAGTAAAATAGCACAATGGCTAAATATCAGCCAATATCAGGTCATTCTTGTCAAAAAGCAGCACAATTACGGCACGATAATCACACTTACATGTATGTTTATCCACTAGTCTTTCCACATATTGCTGGAAAAATATCTGATTTGTGACCTTGTCTCCAGCTTTTTAGAAATTATTGAAAAATTGGGAGAATGTAAAAATTGGGAGATTGGGAGGTTGCATGTCAATTCGGGATATTCCTGAAGAAATCAGGAGGGTTAGAACCTCTGCCTTTTCTGTGATAGGAATAATTGTATACTGCGAAATGCTACCATCTGATTCCATTAGTAATATCATTAGAAGTATGTCTAGCAACACTGTCTCTCTTCTAAATAAATGCTCAAAATAATGTTAAACAGTACACACATACTGTACAATATTGGTTACTTACATGGCACTGTGAGTCAAACGCTCATTGGGGTTACTACTGCACATTCCACCAATATTTCTACAAGCTACAAAAGGACTGGGCGGGGCCCATCTACCCAAACGATCCCAGAAGGCAATGCTTTGATGAATGTTTTGCACAATGTGTCATCAAGAGTGTTTTGCAGGCTATTGTTTTGACACAATACGCATTACTTTATCTTTTCTAAGAAACAATGCAATTTGGAGATGCGTTATGTGAGTCACATCACAATTAGAACAAGCTAACAATTTGGTTTTGTTAATTCACCCCAAATTAGCAATTGCAGCACTGCTTTATGGGATCAATTTGGTAGACCAGCCCAGTTCTTCTGTAGTTTCTGGAGTGGCAGATTACAATGCTGATTGAAAACTGTATCCGTTTAAGTGCTAACAGCACCTTTCTATGCGAGCGAGGTGTTCATAATGTCTTAACAAATCAACAAAAAACACACCACTAATGTACATGTATCTCTAACCCTATGAGTCCTCCGAGTGCTTCACAACTAAGTCAGATGCCATAATTTCAAATCCTATGGCCATAACATAAACTTTGACCATCATAAAGAAATCACTTGACCAGTCGATTCTCCATGATGTTGTTAATTGTTTGGAATCTTCAATATCATATCTTGAAAGTAATTTACATTGACTTACTTTGCACTCTGAGTCTTGAGTGTTGGAAAAACACACTGGTAGCATAGTGTACGGAGCTCAAATTCTCAGGATGAAAATCCTCTCTGGTTGCCTTGTTATACACAAACACTGCAAAGTGAAAGAGTTGAATTGAACAATTCCAGCTAAGAACATTCTTGATTTACTAATTAGAGAGCAGTAATGACAAGAAGTTAGTTCTGTACTGGTCAAGCATCATACATGTAGCATGCCGCATTATCAGCTAACTGCAGGACGAATTTGAATTATGTATTGTTTGATTGTGACTGACCAGAAACTGTGGTCATCTATACCTACCCACATCTGGATAGTAATCATTCATCTCTTCAGGTGAACTTAATCTGCAAGAAAAAAGGCACCTGAGGTTAATCACTGTGTACACAAAGTGAACGGTGTCTTACATGTAATACTTCTGCAAGAAACATAATATTTACATGAAAATGGAAAACTCTTGAAAAAGAATACTAGTTTCTTTCAATTGATTAGCATTGATCTTTGAAGTTTTAATTGCCCGCTTATTTTGAGCCATATGCATGCTAGTGTTATTTTTTGTTTGCGTACATCACTACACTTTCATTAATTGTTTTTTTTTATAAGATATAAACCAAAAAATGGAGCAAATTGCCAAAACAACATACTAGATTATTTTACCTCAAACAACAGGTCAAGGATATTTTGCAAATATGCAAGGAGTTTTGAACAAATTCAAGGACTTTTGAAGGATAAAATCCAACAATTAAACATTCAAGGACTTTTCAAGGACTATTTTGGTTTTCAGGACTTTTCAAGGTCTGTGCGAACCATGTTAATTATATCTAAGGTTATTCAACTCACCCTGTGGACTCATGGCTTGTGTGAGCTGATACAGAAGATGGCTTCAACATTTCTGCTGTTCTCAGAAACCTGTAACAAATTGATCAACAGAACACAATGTAGCTGGAAACCAAAGACTAGACTGTGGGGAGGGTGAACCCTATAAATTTGAGAAAGTACGTTTTTAAGAAGGGGGATGGGCTGGATTATTTAGGGGGAGGATCATAGGGAAAAATAATGTTTCTGAACTTATTCCAGGGGGAGGGTTGCCAATGTTTTCTGTCTTATGGCTAAACGAAGACATGTATTGACAATTATAAATTCCATGATTTCTGAATTAAGTCACACTCTAAACAGTTGAAATTGAACTAGTTGTCTTTAATACCCTCTTACAGTATTATGTAAAAATTGAAATCTGATTATTACTACTGAAGTTGTCATGTACAGTGTTGCACTCCTTGTGAATTAATGCTTCCTAAAAAAATATTAGAACACACATTTTTTAGAGGCTTTTAGGGGAAACTACATGCACCGCCCTATGTTTCTTGGGGGATAGCTATCCATTTCTTAGGACCTTAGGTGACATTGATTTTCTTAAGAAGCAATGGGGAGGGCCAAGGATTACCCTCCCTTGTATCTGCCTGGAACAAACTGTCGAAAAGAGCACAGCAGGGTAGTGATCCTCGTGTTGCGGTTGAGGGCCACATGGGAGATTACTTAAGTGTAAATGTGTTACCCTCACTAAATAAAGTGCTTTATTACAATTAATAAAGATTGTCATGCATCCCGAAATGTTGTGCCTGGATGTCTAGTAGATTGCAGTTTAGATGCCTTTAAAGTACCAACTGAAAGTGATGTTACACCAGTGCACAAGAGGTGGAAATGAGCTGTCAAAGAGTTTTCCTATAAAGCTTGGAAAATAATTTACTTTAGGAGGATTTATTTTTTTATGGGATGTGGGTGGGCAACAACATTTCATGGAGAGGCTTTTAAAATTAATTTATCTAACTCCCCCACAATGGAACAAAATTTCACAACCACTTATTCTGAGAGGCTATTATTAAACTGTTACTGCATTGTGGTATTGTTAAATAACTTTATTCAGTAACCCTGCCTGCTAAGCAGTTCAAATTACATGTAATTGTGCTGTTCTTCATGTCATACCAATTGAAATCCCCCTCATTAGTTTCATTGAACGTCATACCTCAATATGTTGATGTCTGAAAACCAGTCTTGTACAACTAGCAACACGTGGCAAACTGTCATCAGAAATGTCACAATCTGGAGAGACTAATTAATATGAAATCAAACATAAAAAAATGTCATTCTATAATCTACTTACAGAAAAAATAATGAAGATGCAAATGACTTTTCTGGCTACAGTTCTCAATATGACTTTCGTTGACTGAAATATTTAGATGTAGCTGGGCCCATGCCAGTTACTCAAAAGTGGGCTAACGTTGAGCCAGGGTTAAAATTTTAATCCATTATTGGGTTTACTGCCTGGATAGAATATATGAATTTACATAACTGGGTTTCTGAGGAATATTACAATTTAATACTTGTAATTACAAATTAAAAATTTGGGTTAAAGTTCAGGTGTAAATCTGTACCGTCACAAACCTTAACGCACGTGTGACAGTCAGAATTTCCAAATAAACAATAAATACTACTATTAACTCTGTTTTGCTTACGTGAGGCAACAGTCAGGATATCTAAGAAACTAATTTTATAATAATAATAATAATAAGTTTAATATTTATATAGCGCAGATAAATTTACATAAAAATATGATCAAGTGCACTTTACAACTTACATCACAGGCACCAACGGAGGGATGGTAAATAAGAGCAAAAGCGAAGAATTATTCAATACCCAAAATAAGAGCAAATGTATGGAGAAATCAAAATCGTTCGAAAATTAATCGACTTCAGGCTCAGATGAGAAATTTTA
>JANVCH010042768.1:0-11329 GCA_025505405.1 Epizoanthus rinbou
AATGACTAAATCATCTTCAAAGCACTTACGTTTCATCAATATTTACCTTTTGAGTTGAAACATCTACGTTAAACACCCAAAAATGCGAAAAATGTTCACGCGAATAATCGGTTATACTCGCTGCGCGTTACACTAATGTCGCCAACTACTACGTTGTCATATAATCTGGAAAGGTTGTTTAAAGCACAGGTCTCCCATATATGGGCAGAGTCAACATTTGTTTGTTGTTATTATTATTATTTTTACTAGTACTACTTTTTGGATTTCATGTTTTCATTGTTGAGGTCTTGGGTAAATGTTGCGCTTAAACAGCTTATTTATGACCTTGATACAAGAAGACGGTGGAAATGGTAGATTCCGCTGTTACGTGGACTGATCACTGACTAAGTTTCTTTCAGGAGACTTTGAATGTTCTGAGGAAATTCTTACAATCGCTGCCATGCTCCAGATACACAATGCATTCGTCAGCCCCTCAAGTGAGAAGAACGCAGCGGTATGATTGGTTAATAAGCTCAGGGACAGTAGTTGTGTAAATGTCAAACGATTTCTTTCCAGACACTTTATCAATACTAGCAAGGGTCAGCACTACCACATGAAACAAAGTTTATATGACAACGTAGTAGTTGGCAACATTAGTGTAACGCGCGGCGAGTATAACCGATTATTCGCGTGAACATTTTTCGCATTTTTAGGTGTTTTTAAAACGTAGATGTTTCAACTCAAAAGGTAAATATTGATGAAACGTAAGTGCTTTGAAGATGTCAGCCATATTGGAAAATAATGTAAATACCCAGAGTGCACTGTTCTTCGTTCCTAGGGTTTATTTTACTCAAGAAAATGATAAAGCCCTGGGAACTAGGTTGTTTAAAGTTTGAAAACTCGATCGAGAATTTGAAAAACTCGATCGAGAATTCGGGGAAACTCGATCGAGAATTTAGAAAACTTGATCGAGAATTTGGAATCTCGATCGAGAATTTGAAAAACTCGCTAGCGAGAAACTCGAACCTATATTTGTGTAACTGAACCTATACTATTTGTTTTTCAACCACAACGAATGGTATTTGAACTATAGTTGTGATTTCTGATTACTTTTGGCAGTAACGGCTTTCCATACTGACCGTAGTCTATTGTTACTCAATCCATCAGTTCTGTCATTCAAATGCACTCGGATACTGATTACTGGTGCATAAAGTGGTTAATTGTTTTCCACTCATGCGTCGTACAATAGACAACATGGCGCAGACGGAATGTAATATACACTCTCTAGATTTACTGTGATAAGAAAAGGCAACTTTCTTGTTCAACACCCGGCACTGTAAGTCGGTGGGGTTGAGGATTGGGGAAGATAGTTTGAGTTTGAATGCATTATACTATGTTGTTGAATAGTTGAAGATACGTATTTCTTGAAGGAGACGTTTCACAACACAACACGTTATATTTATAAAGCTAAAAAGCTATAATGTAACATACTGGATATTGGAAAAGGAAATATTCAAAATATTTTGTACTGCAGAATTGCGCACATTTTAGGTATTCCTATTGATGACACATGATCAATTATTGATTTGTGTTTTAATTCAGCGACATGTAGTCTGTTCAAATGTTGTATTGTTGGACTAGGGGATTCCCCAACTTTGGAGCTCCCATGGCCCACGCATCAGAAAGCAAAACATACGCTATGAATCATAAATTAGTATTTCTTCGCTGTATTAATTACAACTCAGTATTGATTGTTGCTAATGTTGCAAGATATATATAAACTTTACTATCAATGAGAAAATACTCGACTGATATATGAGCGACAGAAATTGAGAAAAGGGAAATTCGCATTTGCTTGTTCACACAGAACTGAAAAATCAAGCCAGAGCTATAAATATATTTTGCAATTATTATTGCAGAAGTTTTATATGAAATCGACAGTATCTTGTTGTATTTTAAAATGAGGTTAGTCATCTTTGTCAAATAGGTGAAGGCAGTGGGCAAAAGAATAATACAATATGGTCAACCCCCCTCGCCCCTTCTGTTTCTCACGAATCGAGAAGAGGTCCAGTCAGCAGCAAAATTAGACTGAAAAACGTTTACTAGTTAGCTTTGAGACAATTTCATCGGTCAATATACAGATAAACTGGATAATATTACTGAAACCTCAGCAATAAATTTCAGTGTGATAGTGCAATATTAATATTGGAAATGCCATTTGTAACGTGCGTGGAATAATACTTTTTGGCTAACAATAACCTCTCATCGTGCCAGTAATGTAAGTGAATCCGGAATCCAGAATACAGAAGCTGGAAACCACAATCCGCATAATTTTCGATTTTGGTATCCGGAATTCAGTGGAATAGAATTGAATCCATAAACATGGAACTGAATCCGGAATCCAGAGTATTTTTAAGCTCGGGATCCAGAAACCAAAGGGTTCACCGGAATCTAGAATCCATGTCATCCAGATTCTGTTACATGGGGCGAACAAAACACTCCAAGACAAGACCTTTAGGCTTTAATAAAACCTTTAAATAAAATATAGTTCAATTGTGCCGCAGAGAGGTGACTTCATTTAAAAAGTCGTATCCTTTTCTCGCCAGTCGGTCGTAATGCGAATTAGTCATTTCCCGGGGTCATTTCAATCGGATCACAACACTCGTCAAAAGTATATCATAATTATCAGTTCCACACGTGAATTCCTATGCTACAAAACAAACGGACTCTTGTAGATGAAACTAGCAATCAATAAAATGACAAAACAACTGCAATCAATTTCACAAAAGTAAGAACTGAATAACCTCTTACCATGTCTTGGAAATCACAGATATCGACACCTCCGGTCTCCCTGTTCTGATATTAGCCTTGATAATCCTTCTGTATGAAAACAAAACGCATGACTTGTTTTATAGACCAGTTGACGCGTCGGTATACATGTATTATGTTGCACAATTAGCTTCTTAGTTTATAAATAGTCTTAGCTTGGGTGTGTACATGCACGTATTGCACAATTATGTAACTAGCCTCTTAGTTTATAAATATAGTCTTCCTGACAAGTTATAATTTGTATAATTATCATGGCAAATGAACAAACATATTAATTGATTGCAGATGTAAATCGAATCGATTTTTTAAAAATCTTTGACTTTCCTATTTCTCAAATGACTTCCACATCACAAATTCCTGAATGACCAGATCCAGGAACAAATAAGACAACAAGTCTCTTCAGCATCAGTTCACAGGGGCGGATCTAGAGATTTTGAATGGGGGTGCACTATTTCAAGTATAGTATAAGGGTTGAAGAAAACTTTTGAAATTAGGGTATCTAAAATAGCATTTCCTGAACTTTCAGCACGTTTTTCATTATATATTTATTAGTAAGTACCGCCTCTCAAATATTAAATTGGACTGAAAAGGGGGGGGGGACAGATTAAATGTCAAAATACAAAATAAACTGTTATGGAAATAAATATTGTAAAACAAGGTAAACGTTTTGTTGATGTTGACGATTATTAAAAACGAACACGATTATTAAAAACGAACGTTTTCGACCAACACGGTACCTGATGATGGCCGTGTTGCTCGAAAACGTTCGGGTTTTTTATTCTTATGGAAATGTAATTGTGAAAACAAAACACAAAATAAACTTGATAATGAAGTAATAGTAATATAATCAAGGAGAAAGTTCGAGAAAGGTGGAACGCGGAACTGGATGTCAAAATGGGAAGATATGTTTTGATTTTCAAAAAAAAACAACGTAAATTGAAACTTTTGAGTTTAAAGGCAGCTACATTGACGATACTGTGATAAAACTAAACGACTAATTCAGTTTACACGTTAGGAATGACTTTGTATGCCCTATTTCGGTGAACATTTATAAAATAATGTTTTCTAAAATCGGGTTGAACTGGCATCTTTTGCATTGCAACTGATACATGTTCTGTATTGGGGCTATTTTTAGCGGCCCACTTTTCAGGAATTGCACCCACTCACTGGGGGGTTGTGGACCTCCAGCCTTCTTGCGAGGTGTTTATAAAATATATTATAATAATAATTATAATAAGGCGGATCTCATGAACTAAATAAACCTTAAACGCAAGTATCTGTAAAGTTTATCAAGCAAGATATGTTCTAATAGATGAATACAATATTTCAAAATTTACTACTGATTTAACTCAAAAATGTGACTGGCATCGCGCAGTGTCATTACCTCACGTACGCTCTGTTGTATAATATTGTTTTGATATTTCGATCGGTATTTATCTTGCTTCGGAGTGTATATATACACGATGTTTTCCCGGCCCCGGTGTATAGTGTGGTTCGTGAGTGAATGTAGCGTGGTTTTATTTTAAGCTAATTTTCAGTGACACGATCGGAGAAGCCAATTAACACCAAATACATTACAAAAGTAGTAATACTAAAACTTGGCAGGTTGGATAGAGAAAAAGTGCACTGAGCTAACCCTCATTCGCTGCGGTACTAGTTATAGTCAGTTTCTCTTGGGAAAACTACAAACTGTTTATAGTTGTCCTTGGGGCAAATCTTGATCGTACGACGTGACACTGGAATTTGCAAATTCTGAGACATCATGCTCTACTAATTTATTTCTCTAATATTGAATCGAATTGAATATAGAGAAAAACACACTTACCTGGAGTAACAAAGACGACTGCGTTAAAGCGATATTCACTACTTGTTATACAAGAGCCGCCTAAGATGTAAATAAATTCAAACAGAATATATTTCATACATATCACTGCCGGATATCAGCGAGACTGTCTGTCATGCACGAGACCTTGGTAAAAGCTAAGTCGGGGATTCCCCCTTTCTCAAGCTGATTAAAGAACCACCTGCTTTTACCTGCGGGGGTACAAAGTTTGCGCAATCGTTTGATCCTGTGCGTATAGCTCAAACCGCATTCAAACTGGTCTCTAAACACATTTTAAAAAGTATTTTATATTTTATTGTCCAAACTGCCTTAAATCTCGAACTAGTTACAGTGCGACTACAGAAACACTTACGAAAGAGCAGCCAATCATATCACGACTTTCAAATAATATAGTGATTTTGATAAAACATTTCCAGACAAACCGTGGGAATCGCTCATTCTCATTGGACAGTTCCACGGTTTGTTTCTTTCCGTCGGCCACAACAAGATGACTCTCGTTTCTGTATTCTCGCTGTAATTGAATCATATTCTGTAAGCCTGTGAAAATGCAGGATCTGTGAGTTTCACCATACATACAAAGTACTTTATGCTAGGCATGTTTGTTTTTTATCTGTAATAACGTACTATATTCCGTGTTAATTCTGAAGGCGATATCAGATATCGAAACATATTTGTAACTATTACAAGAGGTTGTGTATAGGCCTGAACAGATTGTGCTCGCAAAATCATGAAACGTTGCTCTTTCTAAACTCAAAAAGTTGCTAAAATGTTGCCCAAAAACCAAAATGTAAATATAAACATGGATTAAGAGTTTAACCCTGGATTAGTGTTAATCGGCTTTTGAACAACTGGGCCCTGTCGTGGCTGTTGTCTACAACGTCTGGAGTTTCTTCTCAAATCTCATAGCCATAGAGAATATTTAATAATATAATGAACAGAACCTGTGCAAGAAGAGCGTGGAGTGTAGATTCTAGTTCATTTCAATCATGTTATCATAGACTGCCTAGTTCTAGTAATTGATATAAACCAATTCGTCTACTCAGAGTCGTAGTTGCGTGCTATTTTTTATTTCTATAACTCGTACCGTGATACGTACAGTCCCGTGACCTTGACGGGGCAAGGCGCAAGTCAGCCAGGATGGACTTTGGACATATTAATGCACGCACTTTATAATGGTGTTATTTAGATATTCCCGGTATCTAGAATTTAGAACTGATGAAGAGATTTGATTTTGAATGTAATTAATTGCATTTTGCTACTAGCTGCTTAGAATATAATATTTCAAAGTTTTATTTTTCAGCTGTTATCATTGAATGTCTTGTGATGCCCTTTGGATCCTATTACGAACTAACGAAGGTAAAGAATCCAGTTTCTTACACTTTTTGAAACATATTTACTGGCACAAAATATAGAAACTAAAGTCGTATAGCCTACCTGAACAGAACCTCGAAGCCACACGTGCATAAGTGATAACTTAGGAAAATCTTGGCAATCTTGCTTACAAAAGTTACACGCATCCGTGGTATACGGTACCGAATCGCGACATCTCGTACCAGCGCGTTTAACTAAATCACCTGGCACTCTTCCATTGGATACTCGACTCCAGACAAAGGTTTCTATGTTCGACTGAACACTTTTAGATGTTTGAATGTCGATATTCCTGATATTCAGTCGAAATCTGTCCATTTGCGTCTTAGGGAATTCCCCTTTTATCCTGCCGTATCCAGATCGATGTATATAATAACAGAAGACCCAATACAGCCAATAGGGAATTTAAAATGCACTCGATGATATGTATAACCCGCAAACGTGGTCTTCGAGTCTGTTCACAGGCTATGAAAGTTATAGTCTTTTAAATTATTGTGGAGACAAATCTCCAATATATTTAACAATTTCGTTAAGTCCGTCCTGGCCCAGCACTCGTGTCGATTTTATTAGCGTTAATTATTCGGCCGTTAATATGGTGATGAGGGATCGGTTGTTTTAAAAAAATATTAACTCAGTAATAATTTCCGATTTTATTATTTTGTTATTAAGGAAATTTCAGGAAACTGATCAGAAATAAAGACTTCTTTGTTTCTCTTTTAATATCGACACATACATGAAGTGAGTGGACTCTTGAAGCAATGCTCTATAAAAAAGTAGCTGTCAACGATATGCACGTCAAGACGTTGTGACAAGGTCAGCGTTTCGGTCAGAAAGAAGTATTCGTTTCATCCAATATCTAAATGGAATACTATCCCATGAAGTACAAGATCAATATCCGATTTGTTAGTGGTAGCGCTGTTCAGCAGTATAGCTATTTTTGTTATTCACTAATAAGACATGAATTACCAGGATGTACACATTGCAGGCGACGAAGAGACGTCAACTCACTTATCGATTAAGTTGAACAAAATGCAAAGACGCTCTTGGTGTCGCCTGCCGGAATCCATCGTTAAGGGTGAGAATGACTTAATTCTACAAACATTCCAAGAACTGGGGGTTTGTGTCGTTAAGTTCGCAGAAACTGATCACACGACAAATTCATAGTGGAGCCAAAAGCAAGGTGTTGTTTTGTCCTTCATCAAAACTGGAAACGAAAGCAGAACTGGAACCAAGAACTTGTTTTTACCTAACCTTCCTTGGATAGGTATGCCTTACAAAGTTGGGTATTTCAGCGCTTCTTTGCACTGGTACGTCACCCCCCCCCCCCCGGCCCTTCCTATTGGAAAAAAGATGATCCGGACGATCTGTAATACTGCAAAAACAAGGAAGATTCGTACCGGTTTTAAAACCACGACATGTATATATATCCTCAACAGTTGGCTTTTGTGATAGTCGGTTGTCGAGCCGTTGATGAAAGTTGTTGGCTTTTTTACCGAAATAAAAAGATAAACCTGGTATCAAGGAATTGTTTAGACTACGAGTAGTCTCTATTTTCCCTCCGTAATCCGTCGAGAGTTTGCGAAAATGAGATCGGACAGCGCGCGATAAAGCGAAAGACTGGGTCGAGAGAAAAGACAACTGGGTTGTCCTTTTCCTCTCCCCTCCCCTCCCCCTCTCTCTTTGTCTCGCCCCATTCTCCCTCTCGGCTGTCCGCGCGTCGTTTTTCGCCAACTCTCGACGGATTACGGAGGGAAAAGAGGAACTACTCGTAGTCTAGGCATTGTTAGTACCTAGCCAGACTTACTCCAATTTTCCTTTAATTTTCTGATCATGTGCTGGGAATTTTTGTGTTGCGTCATGCACCAAGTACCCAAATGTTTTTAATCAAGAAAGGTTTTAACCATTTGCCCTCCACTGTAAGGCCCATATGCAGAGGCTTTCTGTGCTACAGGCTAAAAGAGCACTCTTAAGGCGGTTTTACTTGAAAGGTATTGGTCATGCGGTCGCGGGTTCAGTTCGCAATTCCCTCGTTAAAGCGCAACACTGTCGTCGTGTATCAATTATGTATACTAAAACTGGATTATGCATGGCATTTGAAATACTGTGTGTATCGTTGAGTACAAGATTTGCTGGAGCCTATAACCACTTCAAAGATATTCAAAGTAAAATTGAAATGGCCATAGCCCATATTGCGAAGTATTGATTTTTACCTTTGAAATCAGTTCTATCCCTGATTCGCCTTGTTGAGAAAATAATCAGTTTCTTCAGTACATAGTAATATCAGTTTGTTTTTTGTTTAGTTATTTAGCATTATTTTTCCTTTCAGGTTTGTACTGAATTATTTTGCTTCCAGTTCTAGCTTGTATATATTTTCCTACATTTCCGCTATCTATTTATAAATAAGGCTTTATAAACCTCCCACACCCCCTATAATTCATCGTAATTGTAATATGGTTATCTGGCTATATTAGCTCTTTTATTTGTTCTGTGTATAAACCTGTATCTACTATTTTGTTTATAAAATTATACTAGCAGTTACCAACGGTAAGTGAAGTGCCGAGCTTTTCACCTGAAGGCTGACTATGTTTATATTTATCAACAAAACTCTCGAAAACTCCTAAAACTATCGAGTTTTGCATGATCTGGGGTCCCTTTAAAAAAAAACATATTGTAAATGATGGCACACAATTATAAAGCATTATTTGTTCAAATTGGCCTTCTCTGCCGGGTATTTACATATGGTAGGCCTCATAGTGAATTCAGGTGTTTACATGCAGTGCAAAATACGAAAATGACTGAAAAGTTTATCAACATCTAAATATGTCTTAACAACTGCTAATTAACTACTGCCACTGGCATGTCGCAGTAGCGTTGAATCAAAGCTCGATCAGAGCCGCGTTTTGTTGAGTTTAGTCTTCGCTTCTGAGTTTACAGATTTGATCGATACTTTATAAGCGGCAAATTGTATATCACTATATGTTTAATGTTGTGGGATTTAAGAGACTGAGTTGATGTATAACCGACCTTCTGGCAATCATTACACGGTTGGTGAACCAACTTAATAAGAAGTATACCCGGCAATACAGAGATCTAGTACCGATATCAATGTAAACGTACGCGTATCTCGGGATTGAGATTTTCATCTGCAGTCCTTTTGGGAGACATTTTAAAACAAAAGGAAGCGTCGAAACTGCTATTATTGATTCATATCACATATGTTTGATTCTTTTATACTTTTTAAAACCGCTATGGACAACGTAGACTACACTAACAATTAACTTAAAGATTGTACCTTTTTCATTTCGAACGGCGATTTCATCGTGTGACGGGGCACCAGTATATCACTATATGTAAATATCGAGGATTATGTTTTGCATTTCCTAGTCTAATTATTTTCCATAGGTAACTGAAACATGAAGATTGGTAATAAAGACTTACCTCAATAGGTACGTTTATCTATGTTGCATGTTAGTGCATATACCAGAGCTGAAATGCTACTGAGTAAGTATTTCATATCGGCCGTTTATGTAGGGTCGCTTTCCGCCGTGCGTACCGTTTATGTGATTATTATTTTGATCTTGGGTCACTTTAAATTAAGTCATACGACTGACTTGGGTTTTCCCCTTTCAAAAGCGTTTCTGATTGGCTATTTGAAACTCTTGCAGTCTTGGGACAAAATAGAAGCAAGGACCACTTGGGTTCTAGTCGATCAAAGGAAGCAAAATTTTAACCCGTGGTTCAAGAAAAAATGTTTTGACACGCGACGGTGAAAAAGATATCAAATGAGTGTGCACAAACCTCGGTTTTGTTGTCTTCCTTGCTCATCCTGTGACAGAGTAGTCACGTCGTGGAGTATGCTCGTAGGAGAAAACAATTCCAATGCAGTTTTATAAAAAAACCTAACTATATGTCAATCAAATACAGTGACATTTGTGTATGCGTGCAAGAGGGAATAGAAAAATAGAAAAGTATCAACACTATTAATTAATTAAAAGCCAAATCGTCCAATATACCAGCCGAAATTTCAGGTGATCACTATAAATTGTTTAAGAGAAAAATTTAAGGAAGACTGCGAATCTATTATTCATATATTTAATCCAAATTTTCAATTTGTTCTTTGATTGGAAAACCTTGAATAGGTGAAGGCAGTCCGCCTGAAATTTGGTTGTTTTAATTCTGCGTGAGATGACACGTTGCTGTGTTATTTGAGCCTGATATGAACTAACAATACGCGTTTGTAATATTGCATGATCTCTTTGTGGTTTTAGATGACGTCAAACGTAAAACAAAAACAATAGTTTGGAAAGTTGTAGAAGATTCGAATTCAAGTAGTGATAATGCTATGTGCGCGATGTTTCGCGATGATTCGCGTTTAACCCGAATGAATCAAAGCATCGAGGATACTATTAATAAGTATGATCATGCTAGTCCTGCAAGTTCTGTATGTTTTGTGTTGTTTCTCATTATTATTTATAAGGTATCAGATTATATTAGTAGCGGGCTGGAAATACAGTCAGTTATAAACCCCAATAAAAGGATCTATTTTCCGAAAGCCTAATAAATTCTGAGTTCACAATGAACCAGTTTTCTTGTATTGGATCGAAACACTGTGTATAATGTTGTCTCACTGTGAAGAAAAACAATTATCGAAGATGGCACGGGCTAAGGTCAAAAAGTACTTCAATTACTCTGATTGGATAAATCAACACGGCTCCTGGCTTGTTTGAAATAACAAACAGTGAGATTTAAAGTCATGTCAGGGTCTCATGATTAACTCTGTGAAATTACTTGTTATTTTGCCACTACTTGATCTCATAGTAGTGGTTGGAAAATGCAGATGGAACATCATAAAACACTACCAAAACACTGGCACGAGTTTCAAGTTGAGTTGAGATATGTACTGTCTTTGAGAAATGTTCTTCCCGAAACTGAGACTCTCCTTTAAACCATGATTAGATCCACCATAAAGGAACTGGTGTGTTTTGGATTCAGAATATATTAGCCTTTTCGGAAAAAAATAATTTGGGTAAATGAAACCCTGTCATTTGCGTACTTGGTTGGATACTTGGTACCACTCGATACTTTATTCTTAATGGCTTTTCTCGCCAACACCACACCTTCGCCTTTGACCCACAGGATGAAGTTACAGCAGGCTGCAAACCTAGTGACATCAGACGAAAACAATCTATTTACAAAATGCCCAAATCCAAAGCCAACACTACTATAATCTGACCGACAACAAATCTATAAAATCAAAGAAATTACATACACATACACATACACATACACATACACATACACATACACATA